>CAUYQV010129467.1:0-17114 GCA_963574575.1 Galagoides demidoff
GGAGCCTCAAGCTATCCCCCTGGGTAGAGTGCCATGGCATCACAGCTCATAGCAACCTCCAGCTCCTGGGCTCAAGCGAGTCTCCTGCCTCTGCCTCCCAAGTAGCTGGGACCACAGGCGCCCGCCACAATGCCCGGCCATTTTTTGGTTGCAGCCATCATTGTTGTTTGGCGGGCCTGGGCTGGGGATTCGAACCCACCACCTTAGGTGTACGTGGCTGGCGCCTTAGCCGATTGAGCCATAGGCGCCGAGCCTGTCCTTTTACCCATCAACAGGAGCAGTCACAATAGCTGCTCCTGAAGGGGCTTTTCTTGTAGCAGAAGCCTCTGAGCTCAGACACCAGACACTGTCGGTTCTGATGATAGTAACAATCTTCCCTGCTTTCGTCTTGACCACCTGTAGTTTATTCTTAGCACAGCAGTGGCAGTGAGACTTTTAAATGGAAGTCAGATTACACCACTTCTTTCTCAAACCCTCCTGGGAATTCTCATTCCACCCAACCCTTGCACATACTAGCTATTTCCTAACTTAGGACTAGACTCTTTCCTCCAACTGGAGAGCTCTCAGTCCAGACAGCTGAAAGACTCACTCACTCTTCTTCTTCAAGTCTTTGCTCAAATGTTATCCTCCCAGTAAGCCTATTCTGGCATTTTACCTAAAATTACAAAGGGAACCAGCCTCCTTTGGCCCCACCCAGCATGCCCTGTACCCTAGCCGGCTCTGATTCTCATCTCCATAGACATGTCTTCTAATATGCTGTATAGTTTACTTATCATGTTTATGCTTATTACTGCAATCTTTATAATGTCTGATATCTTTGCACATGTTGCTAAAGATATAGCAAAGAAGAGAGCCTAGAACATACTGGACACTCAATAAACACTTGTTGAAAAAGCTTTGTTGATGACAAGCACACTTTTGTGCATTACAAAGGGGCTGGAGACATTCTCCCCCATGGCCACACATATCTGTGCTACATTGACACCAACTATATGCCCAGCCCTGTGCTAGTGCATTTTACACACTGAGCAGTAAAGGTAACCAATTGCCTGAAGGGTGGCCTTCCAGAGAGAGAATTGGTTTTCCTAATAGAGCTTCAGCCTACTGCTGGAGTCAATTAGTTTTGGGTGAGTGCTGAGGGAGCAGATCAGGACTAGAGGCCCCAAGTTTCCTTTATATTCTTATAATCACCTAGCTTGGTGCCTCGCCCCCATGCCAGCACAAGGTCTCCTGCCTTCCCAATAATGCAGCTTAAAAGTTCCACAGCTCAAGCCTGGGTTCTCCTTTTAGGGTCTGACATTGGCCCTGCTAGACTGCTGTCTGCTGTCTATATGGGAAGCTACCCAGTGCTCCTTCTCTTGTTTTTATGAATTTTCTCCCATAAACACTGTTCTAGAAGGTCTGCTATGTTTGATGTTTACTTGACATATATATCATCTCATTTTAAATGTCATAAAAACTTTGGCAAGTGGTTATTATTTTTCCACATTTTTTGATGAGAAAAGTGAGGTTTAAGTATGAAACTTGCCTAAGGGTAGACAGCTCATAGTAGAAGAGTCTGGACATGCAGGAATTCCTTCTGACACCAAGTCTGATGTGCATGCTATTGTATTATTAGACTTTTTGGGTCTAAATACAGTAGGATAGTTTCAAATATCATATTTTCCTTGTTTAAAATTTATTTTTTTCCTACGGAATCTTTTTGCCATGAATTCTGGGAGATGAATCTTATTGATCCAAGAAAGGAAGATTGCAAGAGAACAAAGAGCAAAGAGTCAAATTTTTAACTTCGTATTTCAAAACAGATTTAAAAAGTCTTAAGAGGAGAAAATGCCAAAGTATTTTTGAATTACAGGGGCCAGGCATCTGAATAGTTTTCTTTTTTTGAGATAGGATTTCTCTCTGCTATGCAAGTAACAGGGACTACAGGCCTATGTCAACATGCTTGGATAATTTTTGTTTGTTTGTTTGTAGAGACAGTGTCTCACTACGTTGCTGAGTCTGGTTTTGAACTCCTGGGCTTAAGAGATTCTTCCCGATTAGCCTGCCAGAGTACTGGGAGGAAGAGCCAAATGCCTGGCCTATTTCTCCTTCTGAGGATTTACATGTTAAGATCAGAACCTGAGGTTTCAGGGCAGCTTTTTATCACACATCTGAGTCTAAGACTCTAAGCTAGTAATGCTGATGACAAAAGCTACAAGATAGGTTGGCCATCAGCCACAAAGAGAATTTGTTCTTGCTTCTTATCTGGAATTCTGAGAGAATCTAGCTTTACAGAATGACCTACTACAACATATTTCACACCCAATAGGGTAGCACTGACACTATGATCTTTGAAAATATCTTCCGGGTGGTGCCTGTGGCTCAGTGGGTAAGATGCCGGCCCTATATACCAAGGGTTCAAATCTGGCCCTGGCCAAACTGCAACCAAAAATAGCTGGGCATTGTGGCTGGGGCTTGTAGACCCAGCTACTGGGAGGCTGAGGCAAGAGAATTGCCTAAGCTCAGGAGTTGGAGGTTACTGTGAGCTGTGTGATGCCATGGCACTCTACTGAGGGTGATAAAGTGAGACTCTGTCTCTACTAAACAAACAAACAACAACACAAAAAACGTTGTCTTCTAAAAAATGTCTTCTGTAAATACTTGCTAGCTTGAAGGAGTTCATGGAGGGTAGCTGGGAATTGAGAACTGTCCCCAGGGGACCTCATTGAAGAAGGTCCATGGTATAGTCTAGGTAAAGAATGTGGTTGAGTCTCAGAGGATCAAGAAAGCAAGTGGGGGGTCAAGGTAGCTGGAAGAGACTGAAAGCCTGCACACTGAGTCTCAGAGAAATTTCAGAAGCACCCCATAACATTTACACTCAGATCTCATTGACCAGAACTTAGTTTATAGCTATACCTTGTTCCAAAGAGGTCTGGGCAACACAGACTTTATTTGGGGGCAGAATGAAGGAAGGGAAGCCAGCAGGATGGATATTGATGGAAAAACAGTAGGCTGTACCACAAAGGACAAAGAAGGATTTTGTATAATAATAAAAATCTAGAAAAAATGGATAATTTCCTGAACATGATTAACGCTAAAAAGACTTTATGAAGAGATGTATGTCATAAGTCATATACACCAAAAACATTGCATCTAAATAAATAAAACAAAAGCAATTTGCAAGGCAAATTTGATAATGTAAGTGGAAGATTTTGGCCCAGGCATAGGGCTCATGCCTATAATCCTAGCATTCTGGTAGGCTGAGGTGGGTGGCTTTCCTGAGCTCACAGGTTCAAGACCAGCCTGAGCCAGAGCGAGACACCCCTCATCTCTAAGAATAGTTGGAGAGGGTGCTTGCAGTCCCAGCTACTTGGGAGGCTGAGGCAAGAGAATTGCTCAAGCCCAAGAGTTTGAGGTTGCTGTGTGCTATGATGTCATGCACTCAACGGAGGGCAACATAGTGAGACTCTGTCTTAAAAAAATAAAAGTGGAAGATTTCAACATTCCATTTTCAGAATGTGACAGATTTAACAGAAAACAAAAACAAGGGCATAGAAAATTTAATGTGATAAAAACCCTGAATATATAGATGTACCACATACATAAATATGTAGCTTTCAAATAAAATCAATTATGATTATGTATTTGACCTCAAAGTAATTCTTAATGAAAGCTCTAAAAAGTAGAGCTCATATAGGTATCTTCTTTGATCATAATCTAGTAAACATAAAAATTAGTAATAAAAGGGAAAAAAGGTTAACTCTTTTGATATTAAGAAATGAACTTCTAGGCTTGGTGCCTGTAGCACAGTTGTTAGGGTGCTGGCCACATACATGAAGGCTGGTGGGTTCAAACCCAGCCTGGGCCTGCTAAACAACCATGACAACTGCAACAACAACAAAAAATAGGCAGGCGCCTGTAGTCTTGGATGATTGGGAGGCTGAGGCAAGATAATTGCTTAAGCCCTAGAGTTTGAGGTTGCTATGAGCTGTGACGCCTCAGCACTCTACCCAGGGTGACATAGTGATACTCTGTCTCAAAAAAAAAAAAAAAAAAAAGAAAAAACCAGAAATGAACTTCTAGACAACCTTTGAAGCAGACATAACATTAAAAGAAAAAATAACCAACTGTGTCAAAAACAATGAAAAAGAGAAAATAGTTCATACCCAAACCTATGAGACAGAGTGAAAGGTATATTCAAAGGAAAATTATTTTGTCCCTTTTCTGGGACATAAATAGCACAATTGAGAAAAATGTCTCCTAATTCCTGGCAACTTGTGTATCTGATTAGAATGGATCCAAGTATTTTACAGAGTTTTCTGTCAGTAGAAACTTCTGGTTATTGACATAAAGTACCAGAAGCTGGGATTAACGTCACTGGGAACAATTATGAAGGTCTCACTAGTGTGAATTATAGCATGCTAAACCAATTAAATAGTTGGTTTAGCATGCTCTAATGTGTTGGAAATTGTCACCTTTGATAACATTTTCTTATTATACCATCACACCCATAAAATCAACTGATTCAGTTTTGAATGCCTATATTGTACCTTTTATGATAAGGTTTAAATACATATTTTCAGTGACAGTAAATAATTTTAGAAAAAGAAATAAAAAATTTTTTTTGTATTCATAAATTAAGATGGTGTCAGTAAGGGAAGTAGGAAGAACTTAGTTTTTTATGTTCCAAAATTTCAAATTAATGAAATTCTGAATCATATTCATTTGTTTGGGAGTTGTTTATATTCTTGATCTTAAAAAGATATAAAACTTTGATCTTCAGAATCCAAGAGTCCTTTATAAAAAGGAAAAGATTCGTAGACTTAAGTGAATATCGTTCCTTAAGTAAAGTAGGTTGGTTGAGCAATGATTTTTTTTTTCCCAGTCCTGAATGGTTACTTTGTGAAGTTGTTTTCAAATGGAAATCAGTGTGAAGATATGCTGTTAAATGCTCCAGAAAGGCTATAGACAATCTGATGTAACATCCTGTGGTCTGATTATGTAATAACACAGAAATTGAGTTAATAAATATAAAATAAAACTTTCCTGACCAACAGATATTAACGAGGAAATATGCTCTGGTAATAGTCTAGCAAACTTGAAATTTAAGAGACCTTATGAATATTTATAAACACAAGGTCAAAGTTCTTCCAGCCTAATCTGTAAGAGTGAAGCCTCTGCTTGAATCAAAGGGTGATGGATGGAACTAGTCAGCTTTTCATGGCAAATTTCATTTTATCTAAATATGGAAGTCATTACAATCCATCCTGGAGGCTGTGAGTGGAAGGAGGAACTTCTGGCCCGTACACTGCTGCCCTTTCCTAGGCTCTAGCAAATTGCTGCAGAAGCTGATTAGCTTGTAAAGACTCTGGGGCAATTTGGGGAAATAAGTATTTTAATTTTTTAAACTGGGTTGTTGCCTAGGAGAATCCACATGTTGAAATGTTAAGGTCAGATTTTACTTTGTAATTGTAATTTCTGGAATATTTTCACTTAAAGCTTGACTGAATTAAGATTATTATTTTTCTAGAAGCTTGGAGTGAATATCTGATGACATTAGTACGTCATCAGATTAGGCTTGTTCATCTCACTGGTGGAACAGGAAAACTTGTTTTTGATTACTTTTGTATGGCACTCAATTTAGGGATTTCTTATGATTTCCTGAAAGTAAAATTTGGCCTGATCCAATCTAAAAAGGCAAAAAAATTAAACAGAGCAAAAATAAATTGAAGGGCAATTAATATAGGACAAATATGATAGTCTTCTGATTGGCAGGGACACTCAGATGGTCTGAGGTAAATCCAGGTAAGAGCCCAAGGATAAATTTTCCTGAGATGACACCCTGGAACATTTCTCGGAAGGGTCTGGAGACCGTGTGTGATTGAGTGTGAAGGAAAATGCCACTTTAAATCAAATGCTTCTTGGTACATGTTTTTGACTGGTAGCTTCCGTGAGCATCTTATTTTTCCAAAAATTGTCCCGTGAGTGAGAAAGCGGCACAATTATTGACCCCATTCTGGGGATGGAGAAACAGTAGAGGAGAGAAAGCACTAAACTCCACAGTCAGCGGTGGGGACGACTGGGTTTATTCAGACCTCCTCTCTCTTCTACAGCTTAGACAAGTCAGGTATGGCAGGCGGGAGGGCCTCAAGAGTTAGATAATGAACTTTTTGCTTATTTGGCAGGTAGAGTCTCTAATAATTCATTGGAAAAATAAAGGCAACACTAGAGCATTTGTATCCTGGGTTTGTAGAGCTGGTATATACATAATGGTATGGGTCCTGGCCTTTTGATTAACCTTTTAATTTTCTTTTAAAGTCTTAAAGACAAGAATCTCAACCCACACTGGATAAACAAATATTTATATCACATGGTTATTAGCTGACTCCTACAATCAACATTTTAGCAGAAAACACTGGATAAGGAACCTCTCATCAAATATTTTATATAGCATTTATTCTTTTTTTCCATTGGTAAATGCTATATGTTATATTCATATATAGAACAAATCATGATTCTATATTTCATAGGAATTATTTGTGACAGTTGCACTCAGCGTAAAACCATTCTGCGACGAAGACTAATGGATCTTGACTGTGAGGCAGTAAAGGATGAGACCTTGTTTTCTCAGGAAAGACACATTTAAGATTCTTCCCTCGCCCTGCCAAATCCATTTATCTTTTTTTAAAAAAAATCCACATTTAAGAAAATAAAATCAAAACACCTTCTCTTTTATTCGTTTCAGAATTTTCCTTGCAGAAAGAGATGCAGAGACAGTAAACTAAGCCTCAGGGCGGTAGTCCCCGAAGCAGGGGAGGGTCTGGGGCACCAGGGGAGCAATGTGTGTCCCTGGCACAGAAGTAGGTGGCAGAAAGGCCATGCTGGCTGGTGCCAGTGTGCAGGGCGCTGAGGCGGGCCCTGCTATCAAGTGAGGCTGGTAATGCTCCTGCTTTACTGCTCCATTTGACAGCAATGCAAACGGAGATTCCAGGTTTTCCCCCAGGTCTTGCCCGTACCAGTGCAGTCTATCTGAAACAGAGCTTGATAATTTCAGATGTACCATCGTCTCCCTCCTGGGTGCTCAGGGACAGAGGGCTTTGGTTCACCCTCACCCCTCCCAAGTAAAACCTGTCCAAGAGAACATTTCAGAGGGAGGCGTCACTGGTATTCCTCCCTGGGAACCCACATCAGCTGCCCTGAATCTTGTCCTTACCCCTGAACATTGCATGGACAGTTCCTTCACCCTCATTCCTCCCTTTCCAATAAATCCTCAGCTCATACTCTGGGTAAATCTACAGAATCACTACTAGGAGCTTTTTTTTTCTTTTCTGTCCGTTTCTCTGAAGACTCACATTTAGGAGACCTGAAAGGCAGCCAGAGCTCTCCAAATTTAGTAGTTTTCTTCGTTCTCTACAGAAACACAATTTCAACAGCTGCTTCAGCCAATTAGAATCACATCATACAATTCACTCAGTTCCTCCCTGTCATGAAATTTAAAAAAAAAAAAAAAAAAAAAGGCTGTTTTGGACAGAAGTTGTGAATGGAAACAGTGCCCTCTTCAGGATACTTAGAGAAATTATTGAGAAAGTATTTCCTAGAATGGATAAATACACAGGTAGAATTTGCTTCTTGTAAAGCAGCAAAGTGTTCCTAAAATTTTCTTGGCAAACTAGTTCTTGAAAATCTCATGCATTCAGTGAGGTCACTTTTCAATAATAGAAATGTAATTCAAATCTACCTGGGCAAGAAGAAAAATGCATTGACTTCTGTAACTTTGGTGAGTGCATAAGTATATCTGAGCTTTAGGCACCCAGGGTACCAGGGAACTTAATCCTTCAAGAATTCCCCTTTCATTCTGCTTCTCTCTGTGTATTAGGTTCATTCATTCATAAAGGATTCTATCAGGAAGCAAAAGACGTGGTTACAAACCTTTTCTGGCTGGGGTTCATCTCACAGTGTAGCAGCAAAGAAACACTAAATTAAAAACGTGGGGGATTGATTTTCTTGTTCTGGGTCAGATTTCCCTCCAGGAGGTCAATTTGTCACTAGACTGAAGTATATGTAATATGATTGGTGGGTCAGGTGTCCACATCCAGGTCTTTCAGCAGCACATTCCTGAGTATGAGTAAGATGGCAGTCCACATTCATAACACGTGGTTAGTATTTACCCGATAGGTTCTCTTCATCTCCAGTAGAGACTCTGACCTAGAAATATGAAAACTTTCAACGAAGATATTGATTAGAGAATATTTGCTTCATGCAAGATCTCCACATCCACAGATTATGTTTTTGTAAAGTATCCGTCCAAAGCTAGAATGAGCCGAGTAGTGTGGAGAAAGGTGTAATACAAAATAAAGTACTCTGACCATAAATTAATCATCTACTTTCATTTGCCTTCATAGCTAAATTCAGACTACTGCAAAATACTTAGGAATGTTTCAAGACATCTGGTCCATTAGATTTCTTCTGACAATAAAATCTTTAAATATCAAGATATCAAATTATATAAATAATGCCCAGCTACATTTTTTGGGTGCAATTCTGTTCCACAGATGTATGTGGAACCAGGATTTTATAGCTTAGGTTACAGAAAGTAATTATATGAGTTAATGCCAGGATTACCTTACACGTACTAAAAAACAAAATTTTAATACAAATGGGAAGTGAGCCTGGGTTCCCATCTTATCAAAGTCCTTAGTGAGAGAATCATTAATAAAAAAAAGCTAATTCTACAAGTGCTTACAGAAAAAGCATATAAATGCATAGATAGCAAAATAAAATACCTTAGTGTTGATACTATAATTTGAGGTTAATATCCCTTCCAGGCTACAAACTCATAACATTTCTTCTATTTCTGTAGGTTAACTTCTAACCCACAGGCACGTAAACCATCTAAGCCTTTTCTCAGTTATGGATTACTAGATAAACATGCTGTGACAACAAAGTTATATTCCCGGAGAATGTCAGATAAATGCTTACTTGAAAATTCTCTTTCAGATAGAGAAAAAAAATCTAGGAGTCATCATTTTTCTTTTCTCTAAGATTGAGATAACTTTTTCTTTCACAATGTTATTAATGAATGACCATGACATTTAAAACTGCCCTTCCCAAGATAAAGATTCATGTTCAAATGACTTTGTGTCATGTAAGAACTCAATCTCCCATAATTTTGGGGAGAAAATTATGGCTTGGAAGTAGGTGTTCTTCCAAGCCAGAAATGTCAAACAGGTTTTAGGAAATTTTTCAAATTTATTGAAACTCCAGGGCCTTTTCTTCACATCACCTACTGATTTTCCTCAAACCTCATCACTTAATAAAGACTGACCAAGAATGAATCAGTAAGTATAATGCAGAGATATTTCAAGCAAGGGAACAAATATTCATGTTAAGGGGATTAATTTCCAGATCTTCAACTTCCCTATGTAACCTTTCCTAAAAATGAATGTGCCTCAGAACTTGACTGTAGTTCTCATTTCCTGTCTTTATTTCAATTCTTCTCCAATCTTGTTTAAGAAGAAGTCTTTCTTTGCAGTATTGCTCTGTAGATTTAAAAACCTCTGGGTCATTAAACAAAGGGACAATTTATTGATCTTAAGGAAGCCTCCTTTAATTAGAGCACCATAACTCTGACCCCAGTTATTTTATTAAGTAATCCACTTCTTGCAAATCAAAACCACCTTGAGATATCACCTAACCCTGTAGCCCATATCTCAAAGGCCCAGAGCTGCACTGCTGGCGTAGGTGTGGAGAGAAGGGAACACTTATACACTGTTGGTGTATACACAGTCTTTCTGGAAAGAGATATGGAGAGCCCCCAAGGAGCTAAAAGTAGACCTTCCATTTGATCCTGCAATCTCATTACAAGGGATGTATCCAGGAGAAAAAAAAAATCATTTTACCAGGAGGACATTTGCACTAGAATGTTTATTGCAGCTCAAATCACAATCGCCAAGATTTGGAAACAACCCAAGTGCCCATCGACTCACGAATGAATAAACTATGGTAGATGTATATCATGGAATACTCTATAGCCATAAAGAAAGATGGAGACTTTATATCTTTTGTATTTACCTGGGTGGCTCTGGGTAATATCCTCCTAAGTATCACAAGAATGGAAAAGCAAGAGTCCAGTGTACTCAATACTAATATGAAAGTAGTAGATGAACAACTACACACCCACATGAGAGAAAAACACAATTAAATTCAGGGGTGGGGGAGGAGGAGGGGTAAAGACAGTGAGGGGAGGACGGAGGGTGATTGGTAAGCTCTCACCTAATGGGTGTAGGGGTATAAGGCACACCTCCTGGGTGAAAGGCTCAACTGCAGCTTGGACTTTACCTTACAAACACAAACAACGTAAATTAATCATTTGTACCCTTACATTAATCTGAAATAAGAAAAAAAATGCATTTCTAAAATTGTCTTGCCCTATTAAAAACCTATCAAAATTATAATATACTTATGTTATTTTAATCAAAGGTAGATTAATAATAATTGTATCTATAACTCAATCTAGGCAAATAATTTTTTAACAATTAGAGCCATATGGTCAGAGGAAATAAACAATTTCAATTTCACACATGTTTTCATTGCAGATGTTTAGGCAATCACTAAAAGACTTTTGAACAAAAATATATTATATTAATATTAAATTCTACAGGAAGGGCTGAATGGAAATACGATTTCAAGTAAAGAAAAGACCAATATAAAGTCTTCAATTGTTAAAAAAGAGCTTGTTCCTGAATTTTAATTGTATGTTCATGGCTATCAACTCACTTAGGTATTAAGTTTACATTGGTTATCTTTAAAAGCTATTCTATGAGTTTTATTTGAAATGCCAATATTTATAAAATAATGAAATGTACAAACTTTGCAGCTATTTAAACCTTTAAGCTAATGATTAAATATTTTAGAAGTCATCTTAAAAATGTGTGAAATTTTATAGTTTTCTAAATACCCTTAGTAGTTGGCCGACAAATATGAACACACTGATGACAATGCGGGAATTATTGACGACATATTAATATGTTTATGTTCAATCCCCTAACCATTCTTTAAACTGTGTCTCCTAGAACTTTTCTCGTAAGTACCAGTCCTATTGAAATTCATGCAGCTTCTGGAATGTTTCCCCTTAGCCCTGAATGCGGATGAAACAAGATGGAACAAGGGAACTTTAGGTCTCACATCACTCACCTTTTTGAATCTGCAGATGTTATATGCAGGAAATTATCAAATAGTGCAATTCTGAGCTATGGTAAGGAGGGGTGTGTGGCACATACCAATCGGGTTACCTATTTCGTTCTCTTTTTAAGCAGAAAGTGTTTCTGCCTATCAAAAGAGGTTTAAACTTTGCTGTATATGATGGGAAATGCTCATTCCAGCTGTCGGAGAGAGAATGCAGTTGCCAAAGAGCTCAAGTTGAAGTGTGCCTGAAAGCTCCACACCACTAGTTTTGTCAACAACCAAAGCAGGCTGCAAGTGTTAGTAGTAAAGACTACATGTGTATTAGTGGGGAGCAAAATATCCATAGGGTTTCACTGATGGAGTCACAATACCTAAAAGTTCTGCTCTGGTCAAGTTCTTAAACAAAGACTAGGATTACTATAGTAATCCTCAGAAGTGGGAAGTGCACATTCTAACCTAGACAGTGGGGCAGAAAAAGAATTTGATCAGATTAGCTCATACCTGCTTATCGATTAGACTTTTATTTTATGGACACCTCTAGATGTCACTGTTATCAGTCTCTTCCTCTTGTTTCCTCATTCGCCTGCATTAGCTCTCTGTTACCTAGTAGAATATCTATTATTGTGTGGTGTATTGTATATGTTGTGTGTTTCCTTCTAGGCATGGGTGATATTCACAATGTTTACCCTAATATTTAGTAACCTATTTATTATTTGGTGTGGACTTCAGAACACACATAGATTAGGGGGAGGGAATCATCGTGCCAGAACAGAATCCTTGTGGGGACCCCCCTGCAGCGCCATGTAGAGTAAGGGAGAGACATCTCTGGATCTTGGCTGCCTCAGATAAAAATGAGGAAATGGAACTAAGCAAGAAAAAAATATTTCTTTTTTCTAACTTTAATCTCCACAGCTCTGTTTTCCTCTTTGGTAGGGTTTACAAGGATCCATCCACAAAAATTCTCTAAGGAGAGATTTATAAAAAGACATGAAAGAAGAGAAGTTGCTTAATCCTAGAGTCAGGATAGTTTCAGAAACCACATCTCAATGTTGCACTCAAATGTTTGGTGTGTCAAGACCTGAGGCAGCAGAATTGTTTTTTTCCTCTCTGATCCCTATGGAAGTTTCTAGAGCAGGGCTCCTTGTGAGGGTGGGGCTGAGGGTAAAACTCAGGCCTTCTAATTTGGAGGTCTGTGCTGACTTCCTGCTGAGCTGCCACTGTACTTTAGCAGAGGTTTCTACTTTCACGTTCAAAGAAAATTTCACCCTGAATTTAGGAAGCCTAAGTAGTTGACTTTCCACCCCTAGTTTCTGCGAACTTGTCCAAGAGAAAGAGCTGAAGTACCTAATTTCAGCAGATTATAGATAAAGGAGGTGAGAAGCCCACTAAAGGCTGACACTCATGGGGTGAGGAGAGGTGAGAAATATTTAGATAAGTATTTAGATAAGTATGGGAACTATATAAGTTTAGTGGGACTCTTCTCATGGTGTTCAAGGAGGAGGCTGCATGCTTGCGGAAGAAATTTGGGTTATAGCATGGGAAGGTGGCACTGGAGGAACATCTGGGGGTGGCTACATGAACAGAGACTACTCTCTAGGATCCCTGAGGTCTGTTTACAGGTGCAGGGAATCTGGAAGTCCTTGTGCATCCACCTGGATGTAGAGAGTTGAGAGACTAGTGACTTGGCAAGGTCCTGGAGTAAGGACAAAGAACTTTCTATAATGAGGGACTTTGAGATGGCCAGGACAATTGGCTTTAGTAGTGATGTCAACACATCATCTCAAAAGGCCAGGTGGTATGTACAGCTAGTTACCCACCCAGGGAGCAAACTTAGCTACACAGACCAAACCATCTAGAAGACAATGCATTTTAGGCAGGTTTTATTTTTAGCCTCAAATTACACTCAATTATGTCATGTTACCAAAATGTCACCATAGGGAAAAGAAAGTAAGGTGATGGCATTCCAAACAAAGCACCTGTAGGGACTGAGTCATTTATGAGACACGTTAGATTATTCCTAACATAGAGTTGAACTTTAAATGGGCTGAAAACTTAAAGTGGAAGGGACTCTATAAACCTGAAGAAACTGAAGTATTGTTAATTGCGAGTTTCAAAATTTAAGTTTAATAACTACTTGATGGATGGGATAGTTCATAGGAAATACTGGATCTATTAGAGAATTTTTTCTTTGCGTATCTCTCCAGAGGTATCTAAATTTGTTACTCTGCCATATAAATTTTCTTTTGTTCTCTCTGTCTTATTCATCCATCCACTTATTTATTTATCCATCTTACTGATTTCATACACTATTTTAGCAAATAAAAGAGGCATATGAAACAAAAGCTACAAACAGAACAATAAAAACAAAGGAGGCTAAAAATCAAAAAGAAAAAATGAAAAAACATAAACTTTGGATTAGGTTTGGAATTAAAATATATGCATTCAGTTACTATTTGAGCTAACATTGGCTTTGGACATAGTAGTAGTCAGCGGAATAAAGGAAAATACAGTAGAACCTTCATAGTTGACCACCTCCCTACATTGACTGCCTCCTTAAGTTCATAAATCAGACATGAACTACATGTACATATCAGTATAGTAGGCTTAGTTCTTATGTTGACCACCTCTGTACATTGACCAGTTTGTTACACAGTCCCTTGGGGGGGGTCAACTTACAGAGGTTCTACTGAATTCAGTCCTATGGTACTTTACCATGCCCATATAGTAAAAAAAAAAAAAGTATAGGTATACATACTAAGTCTTCAGAGATAATTCTTATATGCCTTCTCATATGAGATAATATATAAACTATGTCCTCAATTAAGATCCTGTAGTATGTGCAATAGTGAGTTCTATAGGTCTGTTATTTGTAATATTCCTCATTGTAAACTTAGAGCATCATGACAGAGCATAGTTCCATGAAGGAAAGAAAATGCTAATATACTGGATCCATAGGAATCCTATATCAAAATAGCCATGATGAATATCAACTTAGAGCCAAAGGGCACTTTTCTAAAAAAGAATCTCCTGGGCTATCTATGGCTAGATCTGATAGCATAGTCAGGAATAGGTAATAAGGGAGTTGCCAGAACATGGCCTGTCTGAGAGGAATAAGAATACCTATGTACACACTCACGTAAGTCTATACTATATATATCTGCCCCCACCCATGTACACCTTAACCTATGTATATATGAATTGCATAGACTCAACTTCTCAGCCACACCCAGGAAGCTCCCCTGCCCACAGGCCTTGCCTTCCTCTGGACGAATCCACACCAAGTAGAAGTGCTCTCCTCCACTGCTGGCCAGTCAGTGTCTGTCTGGGAGACCATCTATAGAACTCCATTAACCCACAGAGCACCTCCACTTCTCTCTGTGGACTACAGAGAAGTTTTCCAGGGACTTAGAATAGTTGCCCTTTCAACTAACCCCATGCCTCTCAAAAAGCAGTGCTAAGTAACTTTTAAGAGTTATTTAAAAAGGCAAAAATAGACACGATGGTTTTCTGAGTCATAGCTCAGTATTCCAGCTGATGTCAGGCCCTGTGCTGATGCACAAGCTCACATTAGTTCACAAAATACCCATGGGCACATTTCTCCTGAAACTAGGCCACGTACCCAGCACATGACCTAATGTACATGAAAATTAACTTTTGGCAGCGGGAGGCTCTAGTATCTAGTACATTAAAAGTCTAATGTAAGAGTAATTAAAACAAAGACACATATATATATTTTTCCAGGTGAGGAAACCAGAGTTCTAGGTCAAGCCCTAAAAATGTCTTGGGTTTTAGAGCAACCTCTAATGAGAAAAGAGTACCTTCCATTGAAGAAGTTTAAAATATTAGATATTCACAAGTCAAATAATGCCAAAGTAATCTTCAAAGGGCACAAATTTTGTATGTAAAAAATGAATGGTAATGTGGGACTGCTATTTGTAATAATTAACATCTATTAAGAAAGATAAATGAAATCATACCCATTTTGCAAGTACTGCCTTAGATAAAGTGGGAACAGACATTAAGTGTATGTATGATACTGCTGTTTCCACGCATTTATTTCTTATGTTCTGTCTTTATGTCTATTAAATTAATGAGACTGAGATGGTGTGGAATTTTGCCACCCTTTGGGGAGGCAAAGAATCCGGTGGTTAAGGAGTCATATGTACATTGTGTGATTCTAGGGAAGTTAACATTTTTGGGCTTTTATTCATCATTAAATTGGGATATTAATAGTACCTACACCATAATTCGTTGAGACAACTCAATAAACTCATACCTATACGCACCTATCAGACTGTAGGGCACATGCACCTACTCAGTGAGGGTTTGCCACCTCTGATACTATTTTCAACATGCTATTGTAATTATTATTAATTCTTGGCAGGCCATTCTGTCTTTTGAGTTAGCTCAGAATAGTGAGTTACACAATTATGGATGATATAATTGTGTTTACTTTATCATGCATAGGAACGAAACTACCATCAGTTAACTTCATTCTATAAATTAAAAAATTCATATCTGTGAACTAAGGGATGTTGTAAGCATGGTTGCCATTGAAATGAATGAATTTGTTGTCCCTGATAACAAAAGTTTGCATTTTAGTGGAGAGATAGTGAAAAACACATGTAAGGACCACAATGTGTTAGATTTGCTACATTAGAAATACCTGGCACGGTTACAGTTTCAGTTTGTTTAAGGATAAAGGAGAAAGTGGTCAGTTCTACTGGGGCAAGTGTCAGGAGAAGAACTGGGAGAGGAGGGGAAGCTTGCAAACCTCTATCACAGCCGAGTGGTTAAGTGCAGATGGGCCTTCCACACTGCGGGAACAGCGCCAGCAATGGCCCAGGTGCAGGAAACAACTTCATGTTCTGAAATGAAGGGAGTGTAGGGGTGGGGGATGGGGATATGGCAAGAGATGAGGCTGCCTTGCTAAGCGGGGGACTGATTACTCCATCAGTAGATGATCTGTGACCCCTCACCCTGTGGTAAGGTATGGTAGGTGCTGAAGAGCCAGAGGTGGCCTTTGCTTTGATTGACTTACACTCTGAATAATCACATGTCCCCATTTCTGTGGGAAATGGGGCTTGACTGCGGTGGGGGTGAACATGATCTGATTTTTACTAGAGGAAAATGACTTGGGTGGCTGTGAAGAACAATGTTTGAAGGGAGGCACAGCTGATGACAGAGAGACTGGGGGAATAATTATTTATTAGTTGAAATGAGAGAAGCTGGATGAAGACGCTGGGAGTAAGGATGGGAAGGAGACACAAGCTGTGTTACAAACTTGGTAACAAGCCTGAATGTGTAAGTCGTGGGGACTCACTGGGTCTCAGGGGTAAAGGAGAAGGTCAAATCAAGATGATCTTCAGTACTGGGGGAGGCTAAGGCAGATGGATTACCTAAGGGCGGGATCTCAAGACCAGCCTGAGCAAGACCCTGCCTCTAAAACATTCAAAAAATAAATTGGCTGGGCCTGTGTGCCTGTTGTCCTCTCTACTTGGGAGGCTAAGGCTGGAGGATCGCTGAGGCCAGCAGTTCAATGCAACAGTGAGCTGTGATCCTACCACTGCAGTGCAGCCTTGGTGATAGAGCCAGACGCTGGTCTCTTAAGAGAAACAAACAAATAAGAAAACCAAGCCCCCTAAGTAGACTGACAGCGTCTTCCTTGTATGAGAGGGATGCTTTCACTGATACTGGTGTCTCATCCACTTTTCCAGATAAGCTGAAGCTGGGGTGCTAAGATGAGCTGGGGAGTGGTGTCCTAGGAGATGATGTGTTAGAGTGAGTGGGGGGTTGGGAAATGACAGAGGGATCTTAATCAGGATTGGGCAATTTGGCCTTTGCCTCCCCTTGGCCTTGCCCAGATCTGGTCACTCTCATCCGTCATTGTAAACATAGCTCCAACCTAAGCTCTGGAACCACTCCTTGGACTTAAGTATTTCAGCTGT
>CAUYQV010129468.1:0-13155 GCA_963574575.1 Galagoides demidoff
CTCCTCTTTAAATTTAACTTGTTTGGCAGTGTGGTGTTTGTGGAACTCCTTGGTATAACAGCAGGAGCTCTGTTCACTTTCCACTGGTCTTATCAATGAGCTTGATTAAAGTTTCTTTTAGGGTCTGGTTCATTCTTTCTACTTGTCCTGAGCTTTGGGGCCAGTAGGCACAGTGGAGGTTCCACTGTATACCTAGGGTTTTACTAATTTCTTGGGTTAAAGCAGAAATGAAAGCTGGACCATTATCTGGGTCAATTGAAAAAGGTAGCTCATATCTAGGAGTAATCTCATTTAGAAGTATTTTTGCAGTGGTTAAAACAGTTTCCTTTCTGGTGGGGAAAGCTTCTACCCACCCTGAGAATGTATCTACTAACACCAGGAGATATTTATTTATTTTGCAGTTTTTGGCTAGGGCATATAGGGCCGGCGCCCTACTCCTTTGAGCCACGGGCACTGCCCCACCAGGAGATATTTATATCTCCTACCAGCTGGCTGAACTTCAGCAAAGTCAACTTCCTAACTCTCTCCTGACATGTGCTCCCTGAGGCAGATTCCAATGGGATGCTTTGGTTCTACCTTGGTGTTGACCTTCTGATGGGTGATGCACTGGGCTGCTGTTGACTGGGCTAACTTTGAAAGTCCTCTAAATGCATACCTGGGTTGCAATAACTCTTGCATATTTTTTGTCTTCTAAGTGGGTGGTGGCATATATTTGCTGAATTAGTTCCCTTCCTACTGACTCTGGCAATTATATCTGGCCTCCTGCAGCCAACTGCCAGTGGTTTTTGTTGTCCCTCAGCTGTTAGCATGCTTTCCTTCATCTTGTGAATAATTGGATGTAGTGACAAGGCCAGGGTCTGGAAACCACATTGTAGTATCTGATAGAAGTTTGAGGGCTCCCTAGGGGTGTTTTTATTTGGGTTTCCAAGCCTTTTCTCTGGCCATCTATGTAAGAGTTCAAGGGGTTTCACAGATATTAGGGCTACTTCCCTGGCTATTTTGTCTGCCAAGTGGTTGCCTATGCCTGTTGGGGGTTTCAGATTTTTGATGTCCTGGGTATTGGATAATGATGACCTTCTTTGGAAACCAGAGGGCTTCTAGCAGTGCCAGAATTTCTTTCTTTCTTTCTTTTTTTTTTTTTTTTTGAGACAGAAGCCTCAAGCTGTCCCCCCTGGGTAGAGTGCCGTGGCATCACAGCTCACAGCAACCTCCAACTCCTGGGCTCAAGTGAGTCTCCTGCCTCAGCCTCCCAGGTAGCTGGGACCACAGGCACCCACCACAATGCCTGGCTATTTTTTGATTGCAGCCGTCGTTGTTTGGCAGGCCTGGGCTGGATTCGAACCCACCACTTTGGGTGTACGTGGCTGGCACCTTAGCCACTTGAGCCACAGGTGCCAAGCCAGTGCCAGAATTTCTTATTTATTCATTGCAGTTTTTTGGTCAGGGCTGGGTTTGAACCTGCCACCTCTGGCATATAGGGCCAGAACCCTACTCCTTTGAGCCACAGAGCCACCCTTTATCTTTATTTTTAATGGCTTTTCCAGCTGACCATGTGAGCAAGCCCCCCCTTTATATATTTTTATTGTAGTGTGAGCTGTGCCCAAGGCATACCGTCTGTCAGTATAAATATTTCTGACTTTTTGTTTTCCCCATTTGAGAGCTTGAGCAATCACAGTCAGTTCTGCCTTCTCCAAATAATGTGGGAGAGTTCTTGAAACCCTGACCAGGAGAGTAGGACTATCATCCTGGATTCTGGATCTTGGAAGGCAAAGATCTGTTGGCTGGCCAGGGCCAGTGGGATGGAGAAGAAAGTGTCTTTCAGGTCCAGAATTGTAAACACCTCTAATTCTGGTGGGAGGAGACTTAGAAGATTGCACAGGTTTGGGTCAGTCAGGTGAATAGTTTCTATCCACTTATTTACTTCCCAGAGGTCTTGGGCGGGCCTGTAGTCTGCCATTCTTGGTTTCTTGATTGGAAGGAATGAGGTGTTCCAGGTCAACTGGCAGGGATTTAGGATCTCAGCTTTTAGCAAACACCAGACATGTGGGGCTATACCCAAGTGGGTTTGCTGGCTCTTTGGGTGCTGCCAGATATGGATGGGAGAGGCTTCAGCCAAAAGTTGGACCACTACTGGGGAATAGGACCAGTACAAGGGGGTTAGATTCTGCTCACACTTGAGGAAAGTCTGCTTGTAGCTGGGCTAATACTGTGGGGGCTGTGATTTCTAATGGCCAGGTTTCCATTAGTATTAAGGAGGAGGTACTCTTCCCAAAAGGAGTGGGCAAGTGTAACTGGAAGAGAGGGACTGAGAAGTTGGAGTGGGGCTTGGGTGTAGAACTATATCACTTCCTTCTTGGAAGAATGAAATAGTGGTTAGGGGTAGGGTTACGGGTTAGGATTAGTGCTAAGGTTGGGGTTATATTTAGAATTCAGGGTTAGGGTTAGAGATAGGGTTAGGGGTTGGGGTTGGGGCTAGGGTGAGGGTTGGGGTTTAGGGGTTAGGGTCAGTTTAAGATTAAAGGTCCTTTGTTTTATTCTGTCATGGCACTGTGTGCGTCTTGGAAAATAGGAAAATTATGGTCAAATATTCCTATAATTAAATGTTTCATGTCTGTCTGCAATATATCCTCCACAATGACATGGGTTGTGAGATCTGCTCAAGTAATGATCTTTATTTTCTAAACTGGAAAACAGTAAGTGCATAATGAATGAAGATTAGATAAAATGAAATGTGAATTCAGCGTACCCAATGAATCTAGGATCCTCAAGGTTTATCCTGTTACCTCAATATAGTGTATCATAGAGATTTATATTTTGATAAAAAGTTACAACATTTGTATTGTTATCTCTTTTTCTGAATGTTTGTGATGTTAAAGAGCATTGTATGGAGAAAAATAGGAAAAGAGGATATAAAAACCACTGAAGGAAGTGTGATGAAAAAGAAAGGAATCTGGGCTTGTGAGAGACAAATGCCTCTCTGGAACCTAGATAACTACTGTCCTTACCTCATCCAGTTGCCCTGAGATTCATCCTTCCCATCCACTACTCATAGCAGTTTCTCCCCTTGGTGATCTGAGTTTCAAAAAAATAAGTTAAAGGCTGTTTAGAGAGTAGTAATCAGAAGACTTATTCTACTCTATTGTTATCAGTGCCCTCTGAGCGTGTGTGGACTCAGCTGCCAGCCTTAGGTGCCAGCTCCATGTCTGAGTCCCACTGTCCCATTGGAGCATAGGCCCATAGGGAGGATGTACCTCTTTGTGCCACTGTGCTCCTGCATACTCTCTGACCTTTACATTGGAGCTCCCTGCCCATGCAGAGACCACTGGGCACACAGAGCTAACGAAGTTATCTCTGTGCATGTCCTCCCAGGTAGGGGGTGACTTCCAACCAAAGGCACAGAGGGATGTGGGAAGCCAAAACAGGGGAAAGGGTAAGCATTTCTCACCAGGCAGGAGTATTCACTGTTGGCTGCCTCTTCATCCTCTGTAACCTGGCCGTCATAAGAGCCAAAGTGCAGCCCCAGTTGTAGATCAGATATCTCAGTCCATACTCCAAACCTAGCTTGAGGGATGCCTGATGTTCTAATTCCCAGCCCAGAGGGCAGGCTGAGGACTGAGTGGTTGGGATGCCCCTTGTCCACTGCAGAGTCCTTTACAAATATATGGGGCCTATGAACAGCAGAGTTGTCAATGAAGAAGTTCTGATGGCTCAGCGCCTGTGGCTCAAGTGGCTAAGGTGCCAGCCATATACACCTAAGGTGGCGGGTTTGAATCCAGCCCAGGCCTGCTAAAACAACAATGACGGCTGCAAGCAAAAAATAGATGGGCGTTGTGGCGGGTGCCTGTGGTCCCAGCTACGTGGGAGGCTGAGGCAAGAGAATCACTTGAGCCCAGGAGTTGGAGGTTGCTGTGAACTGTGATGCCACGGCACTCTACCCAGGGGGACAGCTTGAGGGTCTGTCTCAAAAAAAAAAAAAAAAGAAAAGAAAAACACAGGAGAAAAGCTTCATGACATTGAAATGAGCATTTATTTCTTTGATATGATATGAAAAGCATGAGCATCAAAAGCAAAAATAGACAAATGGGGAGTACATTGAACTTAAAAACTTTGTAGCAAAGGCAACAATTAACAGACTGAAAAGGCAAGCTACAGAGTGGCAGAAAATGCATGCAAAAAAATCACCAGGTACAGTGGTGCTGGCCTGTACTGCTATGTATTTGAAAGGCTGAAGTGGGGGGATTACTTGAACTCAGACATTCAAGACCAGTCTGGAAAACATACCAAGACCACCAACTCAGAAACAAAATATAGAAGATATAAGTTTATATATATCCAGAATATATAAAGAAACCCTTAACTTTGATAATAACAGAAACAACACAAAAAAATAGTCTGTGGTACAGACTGAATTTTGTTTCCACCAAATTAATATATTGAAGCCCTAATCCTCACTGTGGTGGTATTTAAAGATGGAGCCTTTGGTAGGTAATTAGGATTACATGGAGATGATGGGATGAGTGCTTTTATAAGTAGAAGAGCTTCCTTTCCCCTCTTGCTGTGAGTACAGAAAGAAGAGTTCATGTAGCACATAGCAAGATGGAGGCTGCCTACGAGTCAGAGCCCAACCATACTAGCACATTGATTATGTACTCTCAGCCTTCAGATTTTTCAGAAAATAAATTACTGCTTAAGCAACCCAGTGTATGCTATTTATCATGGCACCCTGAGCTAACTAGTACAATGGGGAAAAGATTTAAATAGACATTTCTCCAAAGAAAATATATCAATAGCCAAGAGGCAAAAGAAAAAAATGCACATCAGTAATCATTAGGGAAATGAAAATTAAAACCACAATGAGATACCACCGAACACTTATTAGGATGGCCCCTATCAAGAAACCAGAAAACAACAAGTATTGGCAAAGATGTGGAGAAATTAAAACTCTTGGTCATTGTTAGTGGATGTCCTAGTCTGTTTTTGCTGCTATACCACAATACTACATTCTGGGTACTTTATAAAGAAAAGAAATTTATTTGGCTCATGATTCTGGAGGCTGGGAAATCTAAGGCTAGGCATGGCATTAACATTTGGCAAGGGCCTTCATGGTACATACATCATGACATGGTAGAAGGGTAAGTGAACATGTGAGACAGAGCTAGACAGGGAAGGGCCAAATTCATCTTTCATCATGAAGCCACTTCTGCAATAATTAATCCATTGATGAGAAGCCCTAATAACCTAATCACCTTTTAAAGACTCTGCCTCTTTATAGGGTTACAATGCCAATAAAGCTTTTAATGCATGAACTTTTGGGGGACACATTCAAACCACTTCAGAAGGAATGTATAATGGTACAGCCATTATGAAAAATAGTATGGTGGTTCCTCAAAAAATTAAAAATAGAACTATCATAAATCCTACTTCTGAGTACATAGTATCTCCAAAATAATTGAAAAGAGGATCTCAAAGAGATACTTGCACAACCATGGTCACTACAACATTATTCACAATAGCCAAGAGATTAAGCAACCTAAATATCTATCAACAGATGAATGGATAAAGAAAATGTGGTATATACATAAAATGGAATATTATTCGGCCTTAACTAAAAAGGAAATACTGTTATATGCTATAGCATGGGTGGACCTTGAGGACATTATGCTAAGTGAAATAAGCCAGTCATAAAATGATAAACTCAGGCTGGAGTGCAGTGGCATCATCCTAGCTCATCACAATCTCAAATTGCTGGGTTCAGGAGATCCTCTTGCCTCAGCCTCCTGAGTAGCGGGGATTACAGGCGACTTCCACGATGCCTGGCTAATTTTTTCTATTTTTAGTAGGGACAGGGTCTCACTTTTGCTCAGGCTTCCCTTGAACTTCTAAGCTAAAGTAATCTTCCATCGTTGGCCTCCAAGAGTGCTAGGATTATAGGCCTGAACCACCACACCTGTCTGAGTCTGTATTATAACCTCTTCTGTCAAATCAGTTAAATAGGAAATGAGCATCTCACTTCTATTTTATAATAATTGTGGATTATTTTATTTACCTGATGCTGTCTCTGGTCAATGACATGTGAGAAAGATCAGAAAAATTGAATAGCTTTCTCAAATCATCTCCCAGAATCAAGACAAAGAATCAGATTCATTTTTGGGTAAAAGGATCATGTAGTATGACTAAATATACCTAAATAAATTATGTATCTATGTATCTTTTCTTAATGTGATAATTATCCCCCCCCCCCCCCCTTTGAGACAGAGACTCAGGTAGTGTGCTATGTTGTTAGGGTAGCTCAGTGCAACTTCAAACCGTAGGCTCAAGTGATCTTTCTACTTCAGCCTCTTGAATAGGATGCCAAGATGGCCAGTTATTCTTTTTCTAATTTTAGTAGAGATAGGATCTTGCTCATGCTCAGGCTTGTCTTGAATTCCTGAGCTCAAGAAATCCTCCCCTCTCGGCTTCCTAGAATGCTAAGATTACAGGCATGAGCCGTGGGGCCAGGCCAGTTGTTTCCTCTTGTAAGATATTTTATTTGCTAACTGATTATGAGATTAGTGTTAGAAAGCTTTTGGTGGATTTATAGCTTAATTAAGATTTCATTAATTGTCCTCTGATTAATAATGTTTAGCAAAAACAATCTTTGTTAAAAAAAGAATGACAACTTTTATTTGCTTATTTAATTTTTTAAGAGACAGGATCTTGCTCTGTTGCCCAGGCTGAAGTGCAGTGGCTGGATTACAGTTCACTGTAGCCTGTGTATATGCTATCTTCCTGCATCAACCTCTGGATTAGCTGGTACTATAGGTATATACCATCTGGTTAATTTTTCTTATTTTCTCTAGAGACATGGTCTCACAACAGCTTAGACTGGGCCTCAACTTCTGGCCTCAACTGTCCTCCTGCCTTGGCCTCCCAAAGTAGTGGGATTACATGGGTAAGCTACTGCACCTGTTCTAAATTTTGAACATATAGAAAAGTATGGAGAATGAAACTGGAAAACCTATACATCCATATTCATTGAGTCCAATCTCAACAGTCTGCCACAACTGCTTCATTGTTTTTTAATTTCAAAATTCAAATTCAAGGGCAGGTGCAGTGGCTCACTCCTGTAATCCTAGCACTCTGGAATGCTGAGATGTGTGGATTTCTTGAGTTCAGGAGTTCCAGACCAGCCTGAGCAAGAGTGTCTCTACTAAAAATAGAAAAATTAGCTAGGTATTGTGGCAGGTGCCTGTAGTCCCAGCTACGAAGGAGGGTGAGGCATGAGGATCACTTGAGCCCAGGATTTTGGGGTTGCTGTGAACTATGATGATGCCACTGGTACCCAGGGCAACAAAGTGAGACTCTGTATCCAAAAAAATTCAAGATTCCAAAACAAAACTAAAAGCAAAACCCAACCAAGCCACAGTGAAGCCATCTGCCAGCCCTTTCTCCTTCTGTTGTGAAAATAGCCAGGCATTGTGGTGGGCACCCGTAGTCCCAGCTACTTGGGAGGTTGAGGCAAGAGAATCACTTAAGCCCAAGAGTTTGAGGTTGCTGTGAGCTGTGATGTCATGGCTCTATACCATAGGCAATAGGAATTGGTATTCCTATTCATATTTTATACTTTTATTATGTAGTATTGTATCTGTAAATAATATATAATTATTTTAAATATTTAAAAATTTATATGAATAGCCTCTTGCTATATGTATTATTTGGCAGCTTGCTTGTTTGTCGAACATTTCTGTTTTGAGGGAATATTCTTTTATTTGTTAACTTCTAAGATGTAGCTGAGACGTAAATCCAGGCTGGTTTCAGCAGGTTACCTCTACATCCTCTGGCCCCTCACCTTGTTGCCAAGGTGTCCATTCTTCATTGGAATCCTCAGTGTCATCCATCTGGTATTTGGTGGCCTGTCTTCGGAGGCACATGAAAGCCAGTTGAGGGGCTTTGAGACTTGTCAAGAAGCAAAATCTTTGTCCTGGAAGGAAAAACCTGGGAGGAGGAACAAAGGGCAGTAGCAATGGAAAGTACCACAAAGCCTGTTGAGCTGGGTTACTCTCAAACAAAGTCAAGATGTGAACTCTGGGCTCAGTGCCGGTAGCACACTGGTTGGAGTCAGCCACATACACCTAGGCTGGCAGGTTTGAACCCAGCAGAGCCAGCTAAACAATAACGACAACAGCAACAAAAAATAGCTGGGTGCTGTGGCAGGCGCCTATAGTCCCAGGTAATTGGGAAGCTGAGGCAAGAGAATCGCTTAAGCCTATGAGTTTGAGGTTGCTGTGAGCTATGACACCAAGGGCATAGTGAGACTCTGTCTCAAAAAAAAAAAAAAGAAAAGAAAAAGAAAAAAGAAGAAAGAAATAAAAAGTTGGCTTGGCGCCTATAGGTCAGTGGCTAGGGCACCAGCCATATACACCAGAGCTGGCGGGTTTGAACCCAGCCCTGGCCTGCCAAGCAACAATGACAATTAAAATGAAAAAATAGCCAGGCATTGTGGTCAGCGCCTGTAGTCCCAGCTACTTGGGAGGTTGAGGCAAGAGAATCGCTTAAGCCCAAGAGTTTGAGGTTGCTGTGAGCTATGACGCTATGGCTTTATACCACGGGCAACGTAGTGACATTTTTTCTGTCTCAAAAAAAAAAAAAAAGATGTGACCTCTGCATGTCCAATATTGGCACTCAGTGTTGTACTGACACAAAAGAACAAAAATTCCCTCCAGATTTGTCTCCATATAGAAGGGAACTGTGGGCAGATGCTGCCACCTAAGAGAAAGCCAAAATAATAAAGGGACTGAAAATGTGTTTCATGTTTCCCAGGTTGCTCTGCACCTAGCACTTCCTGTTACCTATGTTAATCAGCACATTATAGTTCCTTTTCACATTCCTATAGTGGATTTTCTCCCAGTCTCCCATTTGTGCCCATTCTTGCTTGAAGAAGTATATGGAAATGTCTTTGAAAGCATCTTTGACCTAGAGAAAGTAACAAATTTCATTAGTATGTATCAAGCTGGGCCTTTTCCTCCACCTTGTGTGTAGGGTGTAGCCTATACTCTCTGTCAAACAAGAGTAAAAGTCCCTCTCTCCCCAGATTCTTTCCTGGTTAACTGAGCAAACACTAAACACTAAGGGATTCCTCAGGCTGGAAACTGAGGGGCTGGGTTGGGGGTTTGTAAGAGATTCACACCTCACAGCAAAGGCCCGTGAACTCCTGTCAGTCTGCCCGTCTCTCCCCGCCCTGCTCACTCGGAGCCCCTCGGGCTGTAAGACGTGGGGGAGGCCGAGGTACTGTCTGCAGCGCCCCGTCGGTACACACGAGCCGCCAGTCAGCGTTCGGACCGGAGCGGTCTCACCAACCCACGGTCAGGAGGCACTAAAGGGGCGAAGCCCTGCGGGTCAGTCCCAAGCGCCACCGAGTTCTGAGGGGCGGTCGGGGCTGGTCTTTCCCGCCTCAGCAAAACCCCGCCCACCCCGCCGTGATTAGCGGCGTTGAGTCTCGCACACGTGTGAAAACAGGTGCCGGCGCGCATGCGCGCAGACTCGCGGTATTCATTGCTTTATTTTCTCAATGCGGCGACCCTGAGTGGTCAGCTGGGGCTCCTGGCGTCCGGCTGTGCACAGTGGTCCTCTGAGTCCGCGTGGTCCACACGATTGTGCTGCAGATAAAGGCTGTAGTTCCCGGGATCAGTGTTGGGGACCCGACCTCACTGTGGTCCAGTTCAGGCATTTGCGGCTGCGCAGGGCCTCTAGGGCAGGGCGTGTCCCCGCCCTGTGCCCGCGACCCTGAAATTGTGCGTCCCGCCGGGACTGGCAGCGGCTCCCGGGCCTTGAGTCCGAGAGTGAGAGGGCGCGGATCCGGGTTGTCTGCCCGCGTTCGGGGAAGGGGGTGAGCGGCCGGGCGGCGAGAGGTTGCGGAGACCCCCGTGGGGTGCGCACGACGTTGGATAAAGACTTGTCAGGCAGTGATTGGGATAGAAAGAAGTTCAAAGTTTATTTGTTTTCCGGAGGAGAGAGGAGGGAAGTGAGGGAGAAGAACCATCTGGTGGAAAAGGTAACAGAGGTGGAGACAACGCGGTCGCAGTTGCCTTCTCAGGCCTATCTGAATCCTTGGAATCGGGTTTTGGTAGGAACCGAGGCCAGAGGGTTGGAGCGGGGACTCACAGCCTGCTGTGGGCTTAGGGCTGTTGCTGAGAAAGAAGTCTTCGAGGTCACAAGCCAGGCCACAGGGGTTTTAATTAAACAAAAGGGGAAGTGGTATGGCGAGTTTTTTCTTAGAGGGGCAATTTTGTACTATGAGTTTTTTTGTCTTTGTTGGTTTACTTTGCTGAGTAGGACCGGTTATTAGTAAGACCTCCTTTCAATCACCAGGTTGTTCTGAGCTGGTTGGAAGAACAGAGTCTGGACTTGGTTCCAGAATTTGCTCAGGAAATGAGTGTTGGTGGGTGAGGAGCTGTCTCAAGAGGTGTGGGGGATCAGGGAGGGTGTGAAGGATCCCGCAATTCAGTCCAGCAGCCGGAATGGCCTCCTCGTGTCCCCGGGATGGTCCAGCCCAGAACCTGGCCGGGAGGGGCACTCGGGAATCATTAGTGGACTTCTAGGTGGATAAATGGAGTAGCCTGGCAACAACTGTAGTATCAAGGAGAGAAGTCTGAGGGTTCCGGTACTGGATGCTTACTCTGTCCTCTGGGGAATGTCTGATATTCCCCTTTCTGTGTTGTCCCCAGGCTAGGCCTGATATTTCCTCTCACCCCACAGACCACTGTGGTACCCCTCTCCGCACATTGATGTCTTGAGGTTGCCTTTTCTGTGGAAGAGGTCTCTGAGGACCTGGTCCTGACCCTGCACAGGGCTCATGACCTGCATGACCCTCTGTGAGCTCCCTGGTCACCCACAAAGGGGGTCTGTTAGCATCTTCACTTGTGCAGAGTGACTAAGTTCACACAGCCAACAGTAGGCAAGCTGGTATTTCCCACTCTTTAACCCTTCAAATACTATTTTTCATGACTCCAGGAAATGGCTCTAGGCTGAATTAGTGAGTGGGCTGGCAAATCTCAGGCCTAAAAGGAAGCTGCAAGAATATCTAGTCCTGCCAGTGAGTCATGAGGCAGTATACCTTGCTGAGCACTATGCACAGGAGCTCAGCTTTGCTGAGAGGGTCTGAGATTTCCTTCTCCTAAATGGGACCCGAGAAGAGTGAGCAGGTTGACTTGTTCTGGAGTTTTGGGGTCTCAGGTCTGGGGCAGGCAGATGAAGTGACTGGAGCTTTTAGGGAGCCCATAGGGAGGGAGGCAGTGCATCCTGGGGGAGGGTGTGGGTTCTGCTGTAGGTAGACCCGAGTTTGCATCCTAGTCACAGCCCATTGGCTGTGGGATCTTGTGTAAGGCACTCATGTGGTCTGAGCTTCTGATAACTGATCTGTGGGCATAGAGACAATACTTTTTTCTCATATCATGGATATTATGTCTGTAAATCCTTTAGCACTGCGTGAGTGGTCACTAAACAACTGTCCAGGTTATTAAAATGTAATCACAATTCTGTTACTATAATGTGTTGTGTTCCCCTGTGATTAAATGGGACATGGGGATCAGGTCTGACTGACCCTTCCCCATGAGGCCATTCTGTAGCCCAGGAAGGGATTCTCAAACCTATTTTCTGCAGTGTCTATAGAAATAATGGGGACATGCAAGCAAGAGGGAATATGGTAAGGTGTGTGGTGGCATTTAGTAACTCTCCAGGCTGTAGACTTGAGACATGGGAAGCCAGTAAGGAGGGTTTCCATGAGGTCGGCATTTACCACAACGGAAACAGTGAGTCTTTATGTTCTAGAGACGTGAACTGTCCTCTGAGATGACAGGCCTGGACCAAGTGGCGCAGTATGGGTCCTGGGGACCCACCACGTCATTGGACCTCTGACTCTAGTGCTGCACTGTTGAGCACAGAATTCTCTTGCTGTTTGGTGTATTCCCCTGCAGTCAACCTGGCAACATTGTGTGTGTGTGTCTTCAAGTTTTTGCTGGTATATCTATACACACCTTCATTTGCAAGTATCCAGATAAATATATATGTAAATGTACAAACTATAATAGAATCACCAATTATTTATAGTTCAACGACCTGTATTTAGTATTCATTATATTTTGGATATCTATCATCAATCTATTTATTCTTTACCCTTTTTATTGGGGGGGGGGGGCTGGGTTTGAACCTGCCACCTCCAGCAAATGGGGCTGGTGCCCTACTCCTTTGAGCCACAGGCGCTGCCCTATTCTTTACTCTTTTAAACAGCCAGACAGTATGTTGTAAAAAGAATTATAATGAGTAGATAACATGGCTATGTCTCGGGGCTTACACCTGTAATCCTAGCACTCTGGGAGGCAGAGATGGGTGGATTGCTTGAGCTCAGGAGTTGGAGACCAGCCTGAGCAAGAGTAAGATCCAGTCTCTAAAAAAACAGCTGGGCGTTGTGGTGGATGCCTGTAGAACCAGCTACTCAGGAGGCCTGAGGCAAAAGAATCGCTTGAGCCTAGGCAGTGCCTGTGGCTCAAAGAGTAGGGCCCCAACCCCATATACTGGAGGTGGCAGGTTCAAACCCAGCCCTGGCCAAAAACTGCAAAAAAAATTTTTTTTTAATTAAAAGAATTGCTTGAGCCCAAGAGTATGAGGATGCTGTGATCTATGACCCCACAGCACTCTATCCAGGGCAACAAAATGAGACACTGTCTCAAAAAAAAAAGAGTAGATAACATCACATGATTTACCTGTGCTACAGTGTACCTATTTCATAGCCACCTATCACTATCCATGGAAATTTTAAGTTTCAGAACTGTAAAGGAAAGTAAAAATCCCAGGACCTTCCCAAACTCCTTATGCAAAAGGAAAGGTCAAACCTGGAGGCTGAATCATGAAACACGCTCTCCAAATGAATATTTGTTACTAACAGTATGTGTTAGGCAAATCCCTGTAGGAAGATAAAAGGTTTTAGGCATTTGTGAAGGGTTAGGGTTAGGGGTAGGGTTAGGGTTAGGGGTAGGGGTAGGGGTAGGGGTTGGGGTTAGGGTTAGGGTTAGGGTAGGGTTAGGGTTAGGGTTAGGGTTAGGGTTAGGGTTAGGGTTAGGGTTAGGGGTTAGGGTTAGGGTTAGGGTTAGGGTTAGGGGTTAGGGTTAGGGTTAGGGTTAG
>CAUYQV010129470.1:0-14156 GCA_963574575.1 Galagoides demidoff
GTGGTCCCAGCTACTTGGGAGGCGGAGGCAGGAGACTCGCTTGAGCCCAGGAGTTGGAGGTTGCTATGAGCTGTGATGCCATGGCACTCTACCCAGGGGGATAGCTTGAGGCTCCGTCTCAAAAAAAAAAAAAAAAGTTACTCCTCTAAATCCAAATATTTCAGTGCTCCTTAGGGAACATTATAATAGAATGTTTTGGAACTATTTACAGGGGGTCCTTTGAGTTACCAATTATGTTCCTCCCAAAGCAATTCTCTACTTTTTCCTTTAGTTGAATCTACATCAGGCATTGTATTTCCTAATTTAATATACACCATTTTAGAATGTCAGCCAACTTTGTCTCAAAGTGCCTTCCTTTATATTCATTCACTGCCTTCTTATCTTATGCCCAGATAAAATTTTAAAGAAATATATATCAATATATTTGCATAAGTATTTTGACTGTACAATTAAACTACAGCAAAATTTCAGGAAGTTCAAAAAAAAAAAAGGCAAACAGAACAAGACAGGATCTGAGTAGTTCTGATTATCTGGCCAACAATCCTCATAATATCAGAATATTATCACACATTCATAGCACAACAATATGAACTGACTAATAAATGAACCTCTAATTTGCTCTATAGAAGTGTTCCAAGGGCACCTTTAAAGGAGCCGTTATAGGAGATAATTGCAGAATTGGAGCACTGCCAGTTCACTCACTTCCTCATTTTCTCTCTTCACTTAAGTACTTACCAATCCGTTCATCCATTTTTTTACCTCAAGTACATGTGACCACTTTGCTGTGCACAGTGGGGCTAGAAATATGTGAGCTATGTCCATATTTTGAGAACTTTAAAAATCTTGTAGGTTACCTGGATGGAGTTGAAACACATTCTTCTTAGTAAAGTACCTCAAGAATGGAAAAAAATATGCAATGCACTCAATACTAACACGAAACCAATATATAAACAACTGCATGCCCACACAAAAGGAAAAACACAAGTGTAGTCCAGCAAAGGGAGGGCAACTGGCGGAATCTCACCTAATGTGCACTCTGTGAGGGTGTTCAGGACACCCCTGGGGAAGGCTCCTCAACAACTTGAACTTTACCTTAGAAATGAAAACAATGTAACCTAAACATTTATACCCTCATATTAATATGAGATTTAAAAAAAAACGTTTGGAATAAAAAATCTTTCATATATATACTCACATACACATATACATATGTACAAATATATCCTTTTTTGAGAATGACATCAGTGCACTAAGATAAATATTACTTTTCCTAATTTTCTGTATAAAAAATCTTAGACTCAGAGAAGTTAAATTATTATTATTTTGAGACAGAGTCTCACTACGTTACCCTCAGTTGAGTGCTATGGCATCACAGCTCACAGCAACCTCCAACTTGTGGGCTTAAGCAATTCTCTTGCCTTAGCCTCCCAAGTAGCTGGGATTACAGGCAACCCACCACAATTCCAGGCTGTTTTTTGGTTTTTAGTTGCCGTTGTTATTTAGCAGGCCCAGGCTGGGTTTGAGTCTGCCAGCCTGATGTATGTGGCGGGATCCCTAGTCACTGAGCTATAGGTGCTGAACCAATTTAAATAATTTATTTTTTTTTTAATTTTATTGAATGGTAACTATGTACATTAATGCACTTCTGGGGTACAGTGTGGGGTTTTCGCATGCAAACCGAAATACTTCCATCAAACTGGTCAACACAGCCTTCATGTCATTTTCTCAGTTATAGTTTTAAAACATTCTGATTCTACTCTTAGAGAGTTTCACTTGTACCCCTGTAAGATAGACCTCAAAAATGGTCCCTCCAATCCCCGATAGGTCTTAGTCTTTAGCAGAGCTTGGTAATCTTCAGCAGAGAGATGCCGTGCTGGTGTTCTGCAGGCAGGAGAGGAGACAGACTCAGAGTAAGCATATCCGTGATACAATGCGCACGCTCCCAACTGCCTTCTTCTCCAGCCTAATATAAGGCTGATCTCGTGCCTCTCAACACCACAGATGTAGAGACTGCCAATTCACCAATGCTCTTATCTCAGGAGCTCTCATGCTTGTTAGGAGAGCTAAATCTCTCTCCATGCCCTTTCCACCAAGGTGTTCCATTACAGGTATTTCTTATAACCCTCACTCCTTGCCATAAGCTATACAGGCTGCTACATGATACATAGGGTTTGAGGATACTGTGGTGTCGACAATTAAGAAAACTAAAGGACACATCCTTAGGCATGCCCGTGAATGTAACATAATCACGAACTGCACACTTGGGAGGCTGGCTAACTCCAGTGGGGCGGAGATGGGAGGATGGGGTCTGGGAGAAGGACAAGATCGATGTTAATGCCCGGTAAGGCTTCAGTTCCTGGCTCAGGTGGCAGGGTCATGGAAGTTCTTTACAGTTTTAAAGAAATAAAGAGACACAAAAGATGCAAATCTGTGGGAACCCCACGACTGACCAGTGTGTCATTACTGATTCAGTTCAGTTCAGTGTATCTTTCCTCAGATGTTCATATATTTTTACTGTGTGTGTGTGTTTGTGTGTGCATCTCATGTGGGTGCCTGTGTCTCATGTGTGTGCATCTTGTGTGTGTGCCTGTGTCTTGTGTGTGTGCATCTCATGTGTGTGTTGTGTGTGTGTTGTGTGTGTGCATCTCATGTGTGTGCCTGTGTCTCATGTGTGTGCATCTCGTGTGTGTGCCTGTGTCTCGTGTGTGTGCTTGTGTCTCGTGTGTGCATCTCGTGTGTGTGCCTGTGTCTCGTGTGTGTGTTGTGTGTGTGCATCTCGTGTGTGTGCTGTGTGTGTGTGCATCTCGTGTGTGTGCCTGTGTCTCGTGTGTGCATCTCATGTGTGTGCCTGTGTCTCGTGTGGGTGCATGGAAGAGAAGCTGGACAGGGGAAGATGGAAGAGCAGGTGACTCTGGATCAATTTGTAATTGACCATCAATGTAGGAGAATTATCTCTTCAAGCAATGCATGGTCTCAGGAAAGTCACTGCCCTTCTATGCCTCAGTTTCCCCATCTCTGAGGAGGGGCGTGGACACGGTGGCTTGGAATTCTGCATTCCTATAGCCTCTCATTCCTCCCGGTCTCACGCCCACAGAGACCAGGCCCCCGCGTGCCTGGGCAATCAGCGGGGCGGAGGCGCTGAGGGGCCACTGCAGAAGTCTGGCTCCAAACCCATGCTGGCTGCCACATTCATTAATCACACAATTTAATGTCCTGTAAACACGGCCACTGCTTCGTTTTGCCACAGCCATTCTTGGAAATAGCAGCTAGAGAAGATTTGTTTCTAGTCATGAACCAAATATGAAGGTCACATGATTTTCTGACTTTTTTTCCATACCAAAGAAATATGGGAGGCTTAATCAGGCCAACCTTCCAATTAATCCTAAGAACAGCTGCCTTCGAGGTGGGTGAGCCTGGATATTATTCACTTTCCTGGTCATTTATCAAAGAAAAGAAACTGTCCGCTGGCCTCCAAAGGCTTTAATTCATTTGCAGCTAAAATGCAGCATAGCTGGTAGATTCTGGCTTCACAGGCATGACCAGAGGGAGACCTGTACACACCTTTGCTTTCAAGTGACAGTGATGAGACTGTACGTGTGGTGCACACTGACCTGCACACTCTCATGCACTGTCGGAGTCTGCATCTTCCTGCTGGTCACAGAGCTCTGGGGTGCTCAGGAAGCCCCCCAGTTGCCTTGCCCAGGTGCACTTACATCTCACTGCTCTGGTCTCTCCCTGGCGGCGTCAGTTTTACTTGTCTAATTTTTAGCCCCGCCGAGCAGCCAGCAGGCTTTCCCAGGCATGAATGCATTGGAAGGGGTCTGCCGAGAGCGAACGGATGGGTGAATGGCTGAAGTGACATGCTCACTGTGCTCTAATAAACTTTTTAACTTACCTCTATCATGAAGTGACACTCTCAAGATCCTGTGAGCACTTCCGCACCCCCACTAAGTAGGGGAGGAGGCCTCTTCGGCCCAGGTTCCCAAATTCCTGAGCCTTTCCTCATGGGTTCCCCGTGATCAGAATGGACCCAGAGAAAGCAGTTCTCCACCTGAGCAGCAAGGAGATGAGTTAGGGGCAGATCAATGATTTTTTTTCTGAATGACAGGATGTTAAACATAGATGGTGACACAGTTAAGGGAGCTCAAAATCTAGTCAATAAATAAATAAAGGAGAAATGACGGAAAGACTGAGCTGAGGCCGTGCAAAGGAAGGGGTAAGAGCAGTGATGGAGCCATCTCGGAGACTGTCTTCTCAGAAGATGATGTAGGGATTTTTATCCCAGTTCCCAGAGATGGAAATGGAGAGATGTCTCGTGTACCTGCAAGGAACATACTCACGGTGGCTTTCCCCCTGGGTGCTGTTCCACTGGCCAGGTCACTGTCTTGAGCAGGCTCAGCTCTGTTTTCAACCTCTTCCTGGCTGAATCTGGCTCATGCTCTCAGCGATTACCCACCTGCTGGGGGCTCCCAGATTTCTGGATGCATCCTGGATCTCTCTCCTGGTGTTGGGCTCATGCATCCCACAGTCTCCTAGTTCTTATTCCCCTTAAACTTTATGTCTGAGTTGAATTCCCTGTTTTCCACTGAACCTGTCTCTCCTCTAATCTCTGGGACTGTCACCACCAACTGCTGATTCACCTGGGCTAGAATTCTGATGTCATCTTGTATTAGTCAGAGTTCACCAGAGAGACAGAACCGGTAAGAAGTGTGTGTGTGAGAGAGAGAGAGAGAGAGAGAGAGGAAGAGACTTTTGATAAAGAATTAGCTCGTGTGATTACGGATGCTAATAAGTCCCCAGATCTTCAGGGTGAGAGGGCAAGTAGGGGACCCAGGAAGAGCCAATGTTTCAGCTTGAATCAAAGGTAGGAAAAAAACCCCCGCAGTCCGAAGGCCACTGGGCAGGAGGAATTTCTTCCTGGAGGGAGGGTCAGGTTATTGTTTTGTTTGGGCCTTCTGCTGATTAGATGTGGCCCACACACTAGGGAGAGGCGACACCCTACTCAGTCTACTGACTGAAGTGTTAATCTCATGCAGATCACCTAGAAGGACCAAATGTCTGCGCACCCTGTGACTCAGGCTGACACTAACATCACCCATCCCGCCCTCCCGGCCCCCTTCCCTCCCCACAGTCCCTGTCCCCTTTCCCATCCATCCTGTCTGTCTCTCCTCCCGTTCCCGCTGAGCTGCAGCAGGTTGGCCACGCATCCAGGAGCCAAGCACATTCCAATTGCCCCCGAGGAGGGGTTCCTGCCCCCCATCCTTCATATCCCACCTTTCCACTGCCCAGTGTGACACCCGGGGCATGCTTCTCCCTCTCACACTCAGCAGCTCTCTCTGTCCCTGTGTTTCCTACAGAGTGACATCTAATATCTTTGCAAAATACTCACAGATCTTTATATTCTAGGTCTAATTTACTCGTAGCTCAACTCCCCACATTATCACTCCTGATGCTCAACAATACAGGCTCCTTTTTACTCTTCAAACACTACTGTTCTCGTGCTACGGTTTCCATCTCTGTGAGAATGCTCGTGGCTTGTTTAGGACCCTTAAGAGCTGATATGCAGCTGGCTGGACTTTGATCCCAGTGTCCAGTGGGTCACTCACCAATCTTTGCATTTTGACCCACTGGCCTCTTTGTCCTGATCTTAGCACACGGTTTCAGTCTCTTGCAAGTGAATGCATGTGGCCTTATTCTACAACATATGATTATATATGAGCCCTGTGTCTCTGTGCTGTTTAATGCAAATTTCCCCAGTGAAGAATGATATTAGATTCAGAAAACCTGTGTTTGAATCCTAACCATATCATTTTCTTTCTTTCTTTCTTTCTTTTTTTTTTTTTTGAGACAGAGCTTTATCCTGTCACCTTGGGTAGAGTTCCCTGGGATCATCATAGCTCACAGTAACCTTAAAATCTTGGGCTCAAGTGATCCCCCTGCCTCAGCCTCCTAAGTAGTTGGGACTATAGGCACTGACCACTACACCCAAATAGTTTTTCTAGTTTTAGTGAGGACGGGGATCTCACTCTTGCTTAGGCTGGACTTGAACTCCTGAGCTCAGGTGATCCACCTGCCTTAGCCTCTTAGAATGCTGGAATTATAGGCCTGAGCTACCGCACCCGACCCCTGACCATATATATTATTTTCTAGCTGTGTGGTGTGGAGGCGGGCACTTCATCTCTCTGAACAATAGTTCTTTTATCTGTACAATGACACTAAAAATTTTCCTTCTAGTATTATGAATCTTAAAGAAAACTGTGTGTGAAAAATGCCTCCATAGCATCTGGGTCCTAGTACCTGCTCAAAAGCTCTTGTTTGACTAAAGAAAAAGTGATACATTCTCTTTTAAGATTTCATTCAGCATCACATATTAGATGTTAATTTTTTGTGTATGGTTTCTGCCCATTTTAGTTTGGTCCTTCTCATTTGTCCTCTATCTTCAATATAACTTTTATGATGATTTGAATTCATGTTAAATGTTAGCCATCCTCTCTCTCTCTCTCTTTCTTTTTAATGGGCTATCAGGCCTGAATTTTCCCTGAGAATGAGTTGACCATCTCCTTGAGAAGGAGTTGAAGCTTTTAAGACATGAGGTAGGCATAGCCAACCACCGTCACACACGACTCTAGCCGGGGTGTCCTTTCATGAAACGACAGGGGTGCTGCTGTCAGGCTTTGAGGGAACGGCGTGAACCCCCACCCTGATTCTCCTTGGGAGAAATGAAGTGTTGAAAATTAGATTCAGCTGCGAGTTTTTGCAGCCTCACATTCGGAAAGACAGATCAGAAGCTGCCAGAGGCTATTTTCAGAGAACTCCTAATAGGTACAGAACCAAAATACAGACGTGGTTGTTAACACCCTGGGAAATGCCAAATTCGAGTTGGAGCTCAGCCAGCGGAGAAATTGAAAGCCCCAGATAGCTTATCTCGGAACAAATCTGTATTATGCAGAAGGCGTGAGCTGCAATTACACGGAAGGATTACACGGAAGTGCCGTCCTCTGCTGTGAGTCGCCAGGCTGCCGTGGACCCGACGATTTCAAGGTGCATTTGACATTTTCTAACTCTGTATTTTCCTCCAGCAGGTCAGTGTTCTTCCCTGTGTTCCATCCCAGGCCTTCTGCCCTCCTCTCTTTAAACCCTATGCATTTTTTTCTGGGCCCATCTCATCCATTCCCGGGGCTCCACTAACCACATACCCCTCAGCGAGTGAGTCCTCATTAGATATTTCCAGCCTCGAATTTTCTTCTGAACTTCAGACTTTCCTTTGAAGTCCCCCACATGTGCCTAAACTCAGCACTTCTTTCTCCACCTGTTACCCAGCATTTGAGCACAAGTTCTTTGACTTCAAGCTGGGACCCTTTTCCTCTTTAAAACAATGCCTTTCTTTTTACGGTGTCATTGCTCACTGAGATTAAACCGCCCATTTAGAATATTTTCTTTTCGGAAAGATAACAGAAAATATGCCTGTGACGTTGATTACAACTTGGGTTCAGAGCTTCAGTCTCAGCTCTGTTGCTCTGTGTGAACACAGCTATCATCTTTTTCCTCTGTAACAGGTGGAGAAAGATAGTCTCCGGCTGTTGGTCATTTTGTTGTGATTACCGTGGGCCAGCCTCCATTCTGAGCACCTTATGAGATACAAACCCATTTTATTCCTACAACTTTATGAAGATTGTGCTATTATTCAAGTTTTAGGGAACACAATCACGGGGTTATGTAGCCACCTCCTTCAGGTGATTGTCTTGGGGTTACCTGGCATACCATGTGGGTGGCCCCTGCACAGTGCCTGGCATAAAGGAAGTTACTGTTCCTTGCCCGTAGCACCTTCCCTCACCCAACAAGATTTGAAGAAGCTTTACATGGTGTCTTTTGTGGCTTCGATATGTGCATATTTACTTTTACAACAAACGCATTTATATTAAGTGTGAAACCCAGGTTCCCCCCCCCCCCCAGATTGTCAGGCAAGCTCAGCGTGAACTCGAGCAGGTGTCTAACCTTTTTGTGCCTCAGTGTCCTCATGCATGTAATAGGGGAGTCACCGCCTTCCTCCACATGATTGCCTGGGGTATAGGAGGTCACACGTGGTGCATGCAGGACAGTGCCTGTGCCAGGGGGATACTATTGAAGAGTGGGTTGTTGAATTGTGAGGGGACCCCTTATTGGCAGCAGCTGCAGAGAATTTCACTCTGTTTGAGGGGCGGTTATTTAAGACTTTTGACTCATGTCATGTGAACTGCTTCTTAAACCACCGCCATGGAACTCAGTCAAGAATGCACCATCAACGTTTCCACTGGTTCTGGGGTGCCAGGCGGTAGGTATGGACTGACCCAAAGACAAGCTGCGGTGACCTGAATCTCAACCCAGAGACAAAGGGAGGCTGGGCACGGCGCCAACCTGGGAAACAAGATTTTTTTTTTATAATGAAGGTAATCTTGATGACCAGCTCATTCTCTCTTTAGGACTAGATGTTTCAGATGGGTATATTATACAACATTGTCATTCACTGAATGGGAAGTTCTATCCCACTGGATGAATATACCACAGTTTAAGTACTCATCAATCAATGCATGAATAATTTTGAATATGAATAATTTTGCTATGGACATTCATTTACAATTTTTTGTGTGGACACTTATTTTCATTGTCATGGGTTTATACCTGGGAGTGAAATTGCTGATTCATATAGTAACTCTATGTCTGATATTTTGAAGAACTGCCAAACTGTGTTTCAACGACTCTACCATTTAGGATCCCACAGGCCATGAATGAGGGTTCTAATATCTCTACAACCTCGTCAAAACTTGTGATTTTTCATGCTTTTGTGGACTGGTATTTGGTCTGCCTTCTTTATTTTTGCCATTTTAGTAGGTGTGAAGTGGTATCTCATTGACTTTTGATTTCCTTTTACCTATTGACAATGGTGATAAGCATTTTTTCATGTGCTTACTGGCCATTTGCATATCTTCTTTGGAGAGTCATCCATTTAAACCCTTGGACCTAATAAGCATTCCTTTTTCTCTACATCCACGCCAGCATCTATTGTGTTTGGACTTTTTAATAATTGCCATTCTGATTGGGGTAAGGTGATATCTCACTGCAGTTTTAATTTGCATTTCCCTGATGATTAGTGATTCATTGATTAGTGAGCATTTTTTCATATGTTTATTGGACATTTCTCTTTCTTCTTTTGAGAGGCTTCTGTTCATGTCTTTTGCCCCCCTTTTATTAGGGTTGTTTGTATTTTTCTTGCTGAATTGCTTGAATTCTTTGTAATTTCTGGTTATTAGCACTTTATCAGATGAATAGTTCGTGAATATTTTGTCCCATTTGGCAAGTTGTCTATTTGTTATGGAAAATAGTATGGAGATTCCTCAAAGAACTAAAAGTAGACCTACTGTTCAATCTAGCAATCTCACGATTGAGTATTTATTCAAAGGAAAAGAAATCATTTTATCAAAACCACACCTGCACACCAATGTTTACTGTGGCATAATTTGTGATTGCAAAGATGTGGAATCAACCCAAGTGTCCATCAATCCATGAATGGATTAATAAATATGGCATATGTCCACCATGGAGTGCTAGTCAGCCATAAAAAGATGAATTAATACCTTTTGCAACAATCTGGATGAAGCTGGAGACCATTTTCCTAAGTGAACTATTTCAAGAATGGAAAAGCAGGGCAGTGCCTGTGGCTCAGTGAGTAGGGTGCTGGCCCCATGTACTGAGGGGTGGCGGGTTCAAACTCAGCCCTGGCTGAACTGCAACCAAAAAATGGCTGGGCATTGTGGTAGGACCCTGTAGTCCCAGCTACTCAGGGGGCTGAGGCAAGAGAATTGCCTAAGCCCAGGAACTGGAGGTTGCTGTGAGCTGTGTGATGCCACAGCACTCTACTGAGGGTGATGAAGTGAGACTTTGCCTCTACAAAAAAAAACAAAAAAGAATGGAAAGGCAAACACCACATATACTCACTGTTAAATTAGAACTAACCAATAAGCACCCATGTGCAAAGGGGAAAGTGAAAGTCAGTGGAAAGCAACCAGTGGGGAGAGGGTGGGACGGGAGGGAAGTGAACCAGTTTAATGGGTATGAACAACGCTATTTGAGTGACAGGCACACCTATAGCCAGGACGCAAGTGTTACAAAAGTGATCCATCTGCTCTCAAACATTTGTACTCCCTTACTACAGTAGCACCTCCGTGGTCCACCACCTCCCTACATGGACCACTTCGTTAACTTGACCTAGTTTTTACAGATCAGGCATGCACCACATGTACATATCAGTGTAGCAAGCCTAGTTCCTTATGTTGACCACTTTTGACTAGTTTGTTACAGTCCCTTGGGTGGCAACTTACAGAGGTTCTACTATATTTTAAAATAAATTAAAATAAGTAAATCCTTTGACCTTTTAAAAATTGGGTTATTGGTTGTTGCATTCTATGAAGGTTTGTCCTGTGGATTGTATGTTCACTTTTATGATGAGATTCTTTGAAACACAAAGGTTTTTAATTTTTATTAATTCCAATGTATCTTTTTTTTTTTTAACCACTTGTGTTAGAAGTGTCATATATATAGAAAACCATTGCCTAATTCAAGGGCACAAAGATTTATTCTTAAGTCTTCTAGAAGTTTTACAATCTTAGCTTTTATGTGTAGGCGTAGGATCTAGTTTGCATTGATTTTTTACATCATGTGAAGTAAGAGTCCCGTTTCATTTTTTACATGTTGTTTTAAAGCAACAATCTTATAAAACATCCGGTTGTCTCAATGTCATTTGTTGAAAATGCTATTTTTCCTCCGCTGAATTGTCATTGTATACTTGTTGAGTATTAATTGACATAATATTGTTCTCTTCCATTTTAGTAACTGGCCTTCACATCCCTATTCCCTATCTTATACCATTTTATACCATTCAAGGCAACACCACTGGCATACTCTTGCATAAACAGAGCAAAGATAGTCTGTCTAAAAGTTTGGATGCATTTATTTTTAACCTTGGAGTAGGGAAAAGCTTTCTAAGCAGGATAGAAAACCCAGAAGCTGTAAAAGAAAAGCTACATACATATGACTATATAAAAACTTTGCATTTCTCTTTGGCACAGAGAGCCAAAACAAAGGAAACTAAACAAATCTGGGGAAGATATCTCCAACCAATATGACAAACAAAAGTCTAATTTTCTTAATCTTTAAAGAGCTCATCAATAAGACAGACACAAAGTGACAGAAAAGCCAATAAGGAATATGAGCAGGTAATTTAAAGGGAAAGAAGAATGAGCATGAGCCATGTTAAGAGACGTTTAATATATCTCTTAGTTAAGGAGATTCAAATAAAAGTTATGAGATACTGAGTTTCTTTCTTGGGAAGGCATATATTGAAACCCTGGCTCATGACCAGAAAGTGTTGCTGGTGACTGGTTATGGGTGGAGAACAGGCGTTCCCCTCCAGTAGTTCTACCATGATAAAGGGTAATTTGCCAGTGACCATTACAATGCAAATTGCTTATATTTTGATCTATGTTGCTGTGAATACCTACTAAAGTTAAAAAAAAAAAGAATAACAACAGGCTCGGCACCAGTAGTACAGTGGTTATGGTGCTGGCCACATACACTGAGGCTGACAGGTTTGAACCCGGCCCTGGGCCAACTAAAACAACACTAACAACTGCAACAACAACAACAAAAATAGCTGGACACTGTGGCAGGCACCTGTGTTCCCAGTTACTTAGGAGGCTGAGGCAAGAGAATCTCTTAAGCCCAAGAGTTTGAGGCTTCACGGAGCTGTGACACCACAGCACTCTACCGAGGGCGACATAGTGAGACACTGTCTCAAAAAAAAGAATAACAACAAAAACAAGCTTGGAAAGGACCTAAATGTTTAACCAGGAAGCAATCATCAAGTAGTTTTGTGTAACCTAAAAATGGAAAATTCTCAAAGAATATGTTTAAAGGAAAAAAGTTAAATACTGAAAAATGCACAGTGTGTGAACTAAATCATATACATTCTTAAAATGTAAATGTAGGATAAAATGCAACGGGAAACACATTAAATGACAATGAAAAGTGTGTATGTATGTGCCTCAGCCTATGCATAACATGTGTTGCTGTTTTTTAAAGGGCATCTTAAGTGACTGTTAATAGTGATTACCTTTTAGGAGTGGGACTGGGAAGGGAAAGAGGCTTTTGCTTTTTATTTTATAACACTGCACACTGTTGAATAAATTAAGTGCATGGAATTATTTTTAATTTAAAAAATATGGTTGGGATTATCTTGATTATCTGAGCGATGGGATATATGAAACTGAATAGTTTCAAATGAAACTATTCCAATGAAACCAGTCTCTCCTAGCCCTCTAATCTGTGATACATTTTTAAGTCTACAGTTCAGTGGCATTAGGCACATCCATCTATCTCCAGAACCCTTCCCATAATCCCAGACTGAAACTCTGTACCTGTTTGATAATAATTCTTCATTCTTTTCCATCTGTGGTGACCCTCCTTGACTGCCATTCTACTTTCTGTGTCTACGAGTGTGATAAATCTAGGTATCTCATAAAGGTGGAGTCACACGTTATTTGTTCTTCTGTGACTGGTTTACTTAGGATCATGTCCTCGAGGTTCACTCACGTGGTAGCATGTGTCAGAATTTCTTTCCTATTTTAGCCTGAATAATTTTCCATTGTAGGTGTGTGTCACATGTTGTTTATCTAGAGTCACTGATGGACCCTTGAGCGGTTTCCACCTTTTGACTATTGTGAATAATACTGCAGTGAGTATGGAGGTTCAAGTGTGTAGTTGAGATTCTGCTTTTAATTTTTTTGAATATACGCCCAGAAAAGGAATTGTTGGACCATATGCTAACCCTATATTTAATTTTTTGAGGCTCCATCATACTGTTTCCCACAGTGGTGGCGCCATTTTACACTATCACCAGCAATGCAAAAGGGTTTCACCTCTTCCACCTCCTTGCCAATGCTTGTTATTTATATTTGTGTGGGCCTTTGTTTTTATTTTTTGATAGCCATTCTAATGGGCGTGAGGTGGTGTCTTATTGTTGTTTTGATTTGCCATCTGCTCATTCTCACAAGAAACATTTACTGCCAGCTCACAGGTGCCAAGCCCTGGGGTAAACACCAGAATCCAGAGCCATAGGACCCCTGCTGTCACGGCCATCAGAGTGGACTAGGGCACTGACATGCAAATACAGGCTGGTGTTACTCCTTCCTGGCTTGCAGTGAAGGGTGCCATGTCCATGGACACTCTGGGGCTGGGGTGGTATGACTTGCTCATTTGCTCTGTTACCTCTGGTACTTCCTAGCAGGCTGCAAGTAGGGAGTTCCAAATACTGATAAGAAAATGAAATAAAACTTAACATTGAGAAATTTCTATTCACTTATTCATTGTTTTCTCTGGAAATTGGGAGATGACAACTGTCCTTTGATTTTGATGTTAGAAGTCAAGGGTCTTTGGACTATTTTCCAAGTACCACAGGCATAAATGGGCCTGATACTTCAGAGAGATACGAGAAAATGGAGGATGAACCATCCTTTCTGTAACTGCCTTCCATGTAGCCCAGGCTGTTAGGAGACGCCTTGAAGGCAACACCACCACTTGGCATTTGCAGAGGGCATTTAGTTCCTCAAGCGTGGCCCCATAATCAGAGGAGGTAGTGTCCATGCCAAGAAAAGGTTATCACTTAATTTTTTCTGATCTATAATTACTCATGTGCTTCATGCACCTGGTGGAAATTATATTTAACAGTCTATGCAAAGGCTTATTGCCTGAATAGACTTACATTTTCCTAGCTACTTTCTATAGTTGCCTTAATTTGGGCTTTGTGAACCAGGTTTTGTACATTTTTGTAGATGTTTGCTTCTTGGCTGGTAATATCTTCATTTGCAGCTCTCATGGAGGTGGGATACAAAACATACATGTGTTTGTATGTATGATTAAATTTTTGAAAAATCGGTTATTAAAAACAAAACAAAAATTATTTTATAGCTAAAGTAGCACAAATCGGGGTACAAGTGAAACTCTCTAAGAGTAGAATCAGAACGTTTTAAAACAATAATTGAGAAAATGACATGAAGGCTGTGTTGATCAGTTTGATGGAAGTATCTCGGATTGCATGTGACAACCCCACACTGTACCCCAGAAGT
>CAUYQV010129471.1:0-10438 GCA_963574575.1 Galagoides demidoff
GCTGGACCCAGAACAGAAAGTACCTTATTTTATGATTATTTACAGGTGATATTTACAATATTATACTAGGTCTCAGACCTTGCATATAAGCTCCCTTAAATTTGGTTTTTTGGGGGGAATGGGTGGAGGGATCACGTCTGAGGTTTATCTTACAAGGGTACAAGTGAATCTTTCTAAGAGCAGAATGTGAACATTTTAAAATAATAACTGAGAAAATGACATGAAGGCTGTGTTAACCAGTTTGATGGAAGTGTTTCAGATTGTGTGTGAAAACCCCACACTGTACCCCAGAAGTGCATTAATGTACATAGTTACCATTCAATAAAAAAAAAAAAAGGAAAAAAAATTTGGTTTTTTTTCTTTCTTTTTCTTTTTTTTTTTTTTAATTTGGTTTGTTTTCAATGAGTCTTTGTCGTCCTGTGTCCTGTGAGTCTTTTCTCATTGTGGGTTTTGAACATTTCTCACAGATGGACTTTGTTTAGAATCCAGTGGAACTGAGAAAGTCCAGCAGTCAGATAACCCAGACAGTCTCAACTTCATTCTGCGTTAAGCCCTTAAATATATTTTGGTCTGCCTCTCCTCTCCCTGAAGCAGCAAAAACAAGCAAGGGTGACCTTTACCGCTCTGCTTAAACAGAATCTGTTTCCGCTGAGCCTCCCTCTAAGGATTTATTGACCGTCCCACCACTAGTCCTATGATCCCTCCTTCCCAGATTTACCTGCCCCTCCGCTTGCCTTTTCATATGCATGGAATTAATATTTAAGGAAGGAATTTGGATTAATTTTTGTTTCTCGGAAATCATACTTTCTAATAATAATTCAAGCTCTGATGACAACTAACGTAGATCTAAAGAACAATCAGAAACTCATTCTCCACATGTCAGTAAGAGAACACACACTGTCATGCTTCGCCAGACTATGAGGATATGTTCTTAGAAATACATCATAGAGTGAACACAGACAGAACTTACCCAGCCCCAGGGGGTGCAGCCTACTAGGCCCGGAGGCTGTAAGGTGTGGCCTGTGGCTTCCCAGCTGCAGAGCTGCACAGGGTGCCACTCTGCTGAATACTGTAGGCCGCTGAAACATAAGGGGACGTCTCTGTGTATCTACACCTATCTAAACACAGAAAGAGTGCCGTAAAAATACAGCATTATAATCTTAGGGGACCACCGTCATGGAAGAAGCCTGTCATTGACCAAAAAGTAGTTACAGGGTGGATGACTGTAGTTTCTGCTCTATGCCATAGTAGACCAAGTGAGTGGTTTTCAAATGGTTTGCGAGAAAGGACGTAAAGAAGATGACTCAGAATTTTTAGTGACATTTTGTTCATGACTAAGTGCCTACAAATACCAGTAGAACAATGTTGCCTTTTCTATTCTTGTTTTCATAACCCAAAATAAAGTTATCGTATGAAAACTACCATTGAACAATTATGATATATCAGGAACTACATGTGCTACACATTTTTTTACCTCAGTGTTTTAAGAAACTTGTGGCTCAGCACCCATGGCTCAAGTGGCTAAGGCGCCAGCCACATACACCTAAGGTGGCGGGTTCGAATCCAGCCTAGGCCTGCCAAACAACAATGACGACTGCAACCAAAAAATAGCCAGGTGTTGTGGTGGGTGCCTGTGGTCCCAGCTACTTGGGAGGCTGAGGCAGGAGACTCGCTTGAGCCCAGGAGTTGGAGATTGCTGTGAGCTGTGATGTCATGACACTCTACCCAGGGGGATAGCTTGAGGCTCTGTCTCAAAAAAAAAAAAAAATGTTTTAAGAAACTTGCCTGAGTTAATGTAAAGCTACTTGAATTAAACTCCGTGATCTCGTATGTAGTCAGATCGCTCCTTTTTTTTTTTTAACCCCAATCCACGTGATGAGCAGGCAGGATGTGTATGATCAGGGATTGTGAGACTGAAATTCTTCCCAGCTACCAGGGTTGAGTGATGCAATGGGACATTTCATTAGGTTAGAGGAACGAGGGGGAAAGAAAATAGCAAAATGGCCAGTTGAGTAGAGTTAATGGGAAATTATTTCCACTCGTTTTTCTGCTCCCCTTAACCATTCCCTGGGGCTTGGCTTTAGAAATTAGTTTTTGTTCCAAACACCTCCTAGAGGAGCTGTGCACTTTAGTGTTTCTGAAAACGTATCTGTGGTAAAAATTTTAATGGTCTCAGTTGAAAAAGAAAGTAAGAACTCTAAGGAGTTTTAAACATAATTCAAAACATAAACATAAAACAAAAATTATCAAATTGATATGATGTCCTATATTCTAAAAGAGGTCCATCCTCCCACTTCCAAAATCCTTGATTAAGAAATGTTGAAGTAAAAGTAGTTTCCAGCTTTTACTTTGCCATTTTTTGAGGCCAGGTGGAAATGCTCCCTGAAATCATAATACCCTGGAACCATGATTCTAAATGATGCGAGTTTGGGAGAGGGTGATTTAGGAAGATGAATATAGCAGGCATGTGTAGTGATGGAAAGACAGGAATATAGAAGTTGAAGAAGCAGTTTAAGACATCATTGCAGTGGAAATAGAAACAGGTTGTGCTATAAGGCATTATTTCAAATGATAAACCAGAAAGACTTTATGGCATTAAAAAAAAATTGTTAAAAGGATGTAGTGATGGTACAATTAGCTAAGCAGCTGTAGTGCCCCTAGCCAACTGTCTTCAAATTAACTCCAGAGCTTCAAATCCAATGAGACTTCCCCATCACCCAAAGAAAAGCAGTCTGCAGTACCGCCCCCCTGAGAATATGTAGTATTCTAGCAAGTTAATAATAGTAGCGTGAAATAGTTCTCAGCTTGTAGTAGATGCTTAATAATTATTACTCCCAGCTATATGACTTTTTTAATCCTAATAATGCTCAGAATTAGAAATAGTCCACTTTGCAAGTTCAAAAGCTGATGTTCAGAGAAGTTAATCTCACATGACTAGAAGTCTGCTCTTCCTAAAAAGCACCACCTCAAGCCTCATTTACATAAGACATTATATTATAGTAGCAGACAAGACAGAAATAGAATCCTCTTGGTAAGAATATTCTGAAGTTATAAATTCTTTGCCTAGGCTAATGTCCAGAAGAGTTTTTTCCTCATTTTCTTCTAGAATATTATGGTTTCATGCCACCCCTTTAAGTCTTTAATCCATCTTGAATTAATTTTTGTGTATGGGGTGAGATAGGGACCCTACTTCTGCATGCGGCTATCCAGCTTCACCAGCACCATTTATTGACTAGGGCTTCCTTTCCCCCAGTGTATGTTGTTGTCTGTTTTGTCAAAGATCAGTTGGTTGTCATGGTTTTATTTCTGGGGTTTTATTCCCTTCCCTTGATCTATGTTTCTACTTTTATACCAGTACCATATTGTTTTGGTTACCATAGCCTTGTAGTGTAATTTGAAGTCAGATGTGATGCCTCCCGATTTGTTCTTTTTACTTAAGATTGTTTTGGCTACTCTGCCTTTTTAATGGTTTTAACTGAAGCTTAGGATTATTTTTTCCAGATCGTGAAATAGGATGCCAGTATTTTGATGGGGATTGTGTTGAATCTGTAAATCACTTTGGGCAATATGGACCTTTTAGCAATATTGATTCTACCAAACCATGAGAAAGGAAGGTTTTTCCATTTGTTTGTGTCACCTGCGATTTCTTTCATCAGTGTTTTGTTGTGTAGCTGTCCTTGTAGATTTTAACTTCCTTTGTTAAGTATATTCCTGGGTATTTTATTTTTGTTGACACTATTGTGAATGATTTTTGAGTCCTTGATTTGACTCTCAGCTTGACTGTTATTAGTATATAGAAATGTTACTGTTTTGTATACATCAATTTTGTAAACTAAGACTTTGATGAATTTATCAATTTCAGGATTCTTTTGGTAGAGTCATTAGGGTTTTTCTATATACTAGATCATGTCAGCAAACAGCAATAGTTTGTCTTCCTCTTTCAATTTGGATGCCCTTTATTTTTTTCTCTTGCTTGATTACTCTGGCTAAGACTTCCAGTACTATATTGAATAGAAGTGGTAACAATGGCATTCTTATCTTATTCCAGTTCTTAGGGAGAATGCTTTCAACATTTTCCCATTCAGTAGGATGTTGGCTGTGGGTTTGTCACATTTCTTTCTTTTTTTTTTTGAGACAGAGTCTCACTCTGTTGCCCTGGGTAAGTGCCATGTTATTATCATAGCTCACAGCAACCTCAAACTCTCGGGTGTGAGCAATCCTCCTGCCTCAGCCTCCCAAGTAGCTGGAACTACAGGTGCCCACCCCAACACCTGGCTAATTTATCTGCTTTTAGTAGAGATGGGGTGTCACTCTTGCTAAGGCTGGTCTCAAACTCCTGAGCTCATGCAATCCACCTACCTCACCCTCTCAAAGTGCCAGGATTACAGATGTGAGCCACTACACCCAAACTTTTAAAATTTTGAGGTATGTTCCTTCTATTCTAGTTTCTTGAGGATTTTTAATCATAAAATGGTGCTGGACTTTATCAAATGCTTTTCTTGCATCTATTGAGATGATCATATGGTCATTATTTTTGTTTCTGTTTATATAATGAATCACATGTGTTGATCTAAATATGTTAAACCATTCTTCCGTCTTTGGGATGAAACCCACTCAATTAATGTGGATTATCTTTTTTCTGGGCTATTGAATTTGGTTTCCTAATACTTTGCTGAGGATTTTTGCATCTATGTTCATAAGGGGTATTGGTCTGTAGTTCTCTTTTTTTGTTGTGTTCTTTCCTGGATTTGGTATTAAGGCGATAGGATGAGTTAGGGAGGATTCCTTTCTTCTTGATGTTATGAAATAATTTCTATAGGACAGGTACCAGTTCTTCTTTGTAGGCCTGCTAGAATTCAGCTGTGAATCTGTCTGGCCAAATATAGCAACAACAGAAATAAATAAATGGAACTTAATCAAATTAAAAAGCGTCTGCACAGTGAAGAAAATAATTAACAGAGTGAACAGACAACCTACAGAATGGGAGAAAATATTCACAAACTATACCTAGAACAAAGCCTGACAATCCAGACTCTACAAAGAACCCAACCAAATAAAATAACAAGCAACCATCAAAAAGTGGCAAAAGGCATGAACAGAAGGTTTTAAAAGAAGGCAGACAAATGACCAACAACATATGAAAAAATGCTCAACAACACTAATCATAAGGAAAATGCAAATTAAAACTTCAGTGAGATACCACCTTATCTTTATCAGAATGCCCAGTATTTAAAAGTTCAAAAACAATAAATACTTGTGTGGATGCAGAGAGAAGGGAATGCTTATACACTGTTCATGGACTACAATTCAAAAAATCCCTAAAGAAAACAGTATGGAAAACTCTCAAAGAATTAAATGTAGACCTGCAGTTTGATCCAGCAGTCCCAATGGTAGATATTCATCCAAAAAAGGAAGTCATTTTATCAAAAAGATACTTGCACTCTAACATTTATTGTAGCACAACTCAAAATTGAAAAGATGTGGAGCAAACCCCAAAACCCTTCAATTTATGAGTGGATAAAGAAAATGTGATACACGAAGGTCTGACAATTAAGTCTGCAGACTTGCCACCATGTGCTTACATTGGCAACACTTTACAAACAGCTGGGTAAAGTTTCATAACCTGGTTATGAGCAGTGTCTCACAGCTGTGCTTGTGTTAGTGCATGGTAGTGTCTTGCTAAGTGGCCTTCATTATTGTTATTGTGTGTTTTTGTGTGATACTGTGAGAAAGTCTGAGCTTAAATTAAAATGATGAGCAAACATTAAATTCCTTATTAAATTTGGCACGAATGGAAGTGAAATCCAGGACATGTTAGTCCAACATTTTGGGCATAATGCCATGAAGAAAACAGCAATAAACATTTTTCTGAAGGAAGAGAAAGCGTCAGTGATGAAGAGAGGTCAGGGCAGACAGTAATGAGCAGAAATGATGAAAACATTGCAAAAATTCATTGAACTATGCATCCAAATTGTCAGCTGATTATGAGAAATTAACTGAAAATTTGGTCGTGAGAAAGATGTGTGCAAATATCAGAGTTCACTGATGAAAAAGAGCAAAGGAGAGTTCAAATTTGCCAAGATCTTTTGAAGACGCAAGACGATATTTTGGGCTGTTACTGCTGGTGATGAAACATGGGTGTCCTGATACAACCTGAAAGAAAGTGTCAAAATGTACAATGGAAATCAGCCAATTCTCCATGACTGAAGAAGTTCTGTCAACCCAAATCAAGAGTCAAATGATGTTGCTAACCTTTTGGATACCAGATATATTATTTATTATTTATTTGTACCAACTAGACGAGCGGTTAACCAAGTTTGCTATTTGGAACTGCTGAAAAGGCTGCATCAAAAAGTTAGACAAGCATGACCTGAACTTTTCTTCAGCCACTCATGGCTTTCACATCACAACAATGCACCAGCTCACACGGCACTATCTGCAAGGGAATTTTTAGCCAGTGAAGAAATATCTGTATTGGAAACCCTCCCTACTCATCTGATTGGCCCCCAGTGATTTTTTCTTCACTCAGAGATAAAGGAAATAATGAAAAGAAGACATTTTGATGCCATTCAGGACAACAGGAATAATACACCAACATTGACAGCCATTCCTAAAACTTGCTTGGAAGGGTACATAGCTTCCTAAGGGGAATACTTTGAAGGTGACCATAATGATATTCAGGAATGAGGCATGTACCATTTTTTTAAAGATGAGTTTGTGAACTTAATTGTCAGACCTCTGAGAGAGAGAGAAAGAGAGACACCTTGGAGTACTACTCAGCCATAACAAGGGATTAAATAATGTCATGTGCAGCAATGTGGATGGAACTGGCAACCATTATCCTAAGTGAAGTGTCACAGGAATGGAAAACCAAACCGTATGTTCTCATTAATAAATGGGAGCTTAGAGATGGGTACACACAGGCATAAAGTGGTATAAAAGACATGAGAAGCCAAGAAGGAAGGAGGATGGGAGGGTGGACACGGATAAAGAACTTACCTGCTGTGTACAGTGAACCCTATTCAGGTGATGGGCGTGCCTAAAGCCCTGACTTAACCATTATACAAGATATCTATGTAATAAATGTACTTGTGCCCCCTTAAGTAATATTTTGAAATTTAAGAAAAGACTATTTTGCAGTTAATTTAATGATAGCAAATAAGCAAACATCTACTTGGTCCCTACTATGTGCTAAATCCTGGGCATTCGAAGATAAATAAGATACATTCTGCCCCGGAAGAGCTCAGTGCCTAGTAGCAGGCTAGTAGGTAGTCACACTGCGTAGGTAATGCAAAAACTTCCCAGTAGGAAATCAGCACTGCCAATTTTTTATGTGGGAAGAATCATACAAATTTTGCTGCTTCAAAACCTGGAATGTAAGATCACCAGATTTAGATAGAAAATTGAGTTTTATGAAACTGTATTTTTAAAGCAGAAGTATAAATATTTTATACACTTTTTAAGTAAAAATGAAGATTAATTTTCTTCTATATTTGTTGAGTAAAGTCAAGTAGTTTTAATTCTGATCAATTCATGCATACAGTTGAAAAAGTCTCCTTTGCCTTCACATATCATTCTCATGAAAAGTGAGGATTTTAGTTTTTTTACATTTAAATTTTAAATACTCAATCTAACAGTATTTAAAAGAAGAGTCATTGATCAAAGGATACAAATTTTCGGTTAGACAGGAGGAATAAGAGCTCCATTGTACAATGTGATGACTATAGTTAGTAACAGTGCAATGTGTTCCTGAAAATTGCTAAGAGTGTAGTTTTAAGTGTTCTCTCCAGACCCCTCAGTGTAATGCATATGTGAGCTAATCGATCAATTGAATAAATAAGTAGAATGTTTTTTAAAAATAGTTGTAAGTGCAGCCAGAGCTTACAAGGTCCCAGTGTAGACACTCTACTTTTCCTGTCCTTGCTCTTGCTCAGAGACCAGCATTGACTCCCTGTTGTCTACCTCTTTATTATTAATTCACAGTTTTTCACTAAGAACAAAAATCAATATCTCTCTCTGCCTGTTTTTTTTTTTTTTCATGCTAGCAGCTCCCCTCTGCCCCTTTCCACACCCCATTGAGGAGCCCAGCAGACCAAAGGGAAAATGTCAATTTCCCTTACAACCTCCAGACCTATTAATTAAATCTGCCTTTTGGAATTTGTTCCTGTAAAGCTCCTCAGTTGAACAGTATAATATGAATACCGGTTCTCAGGATTGGAAACGCCTGGGAAAATGTCTGCCTTCAACCTTGCTGGAGGAAACTACAGACCCAACAGTAATCACAGCACCTCGGGAATTTGGCTGCCCTTATCTTTTTTGTCTCCTTTAAAGTCAACAACTGATTGACCTCCACTGTGGGCATTCTTCCTTTTCTTTCTTGGGGATGCCATCGCCCTGCTCTCTCCTCTCTCTCTCTCTATCCCTCTCTCACTTCCTTCCTTTCTCCCTCCTTTCTAAGATAAAATGAACTTGTCCTTTTATATCATAATCTTGGCCTAGAGAAATTCTTCTCTCAGTCCCACGCACAGCATCTACTGAGGTTTCCCCACCCTGTCGCTCTTCATTCTGGTTTTCTTAAATATGACCACTTGCTGCTGGCCTAGACACACTCCTCCTAGGACTCTGATGCGACCTTCTGCCCTCCTAGCAGTATCATGACTCTCTTCAGCACAAACTCCCACTGGACATCCCCAACCTATCCCTCACCCCCAATTCCCACCCTCCCTACCCCACATACCCAGGTTTACCCTTAAATCTTTGTCCCATCCTTCCCCTTAAAAGCCTTTACTAGGAGGAAGCACAAGAATTGGGGGGGTGGGGACTTTCCAGCTGCACTCCCCCTTTCCAAACAAGCTGGATTCAGCTAAGGAGAAACGTTCCCTGGAGACTGGGGTTGGAGGAAAAGGGAGAGACCAGAGTATTTCTCTCCTTCTCTTTCAGCCAAAGGCTTGTTCTCCATCAGCATAGGCAGATTTTCTGCAGCTCCCCAACCCACCGTGGTTCCATCTTTCACTGGGTGGCCTTGGTTACAACACGGACTCTCCTCCTCTCCTCCCAGCCTAAGGATGGTAGTGGCTGCCTGTTGCTCCTAATCTCCGGGCTGCCTCCCCGACCTTCTGCAGTCTCCGTAGATTTTCCACTACCTGTGTGACTAATTATGAGCGTTGCATTTCTTGTTCCAAATGCTGGAATGATTTTTGTTTCCCTGACTGGATATTTACAATGTGGTGCTCACTAAATGGCCAGGCACCATACTTTTTATGTCCATCTTGTTTGTTCCATAATAGAGAGGGCTGGGTTTTACATTTCTGTGCTGTGGGATAGGAAAGGGCTTCATCTCTCTAAGCCTCAAAGTCACATAGTTAGTGACTGAGCCCAGATTTTAACTAAATCTAATGACTTTTCACTCATTCTTCACTTATTTATTTATTTATTCCATTTGATCATAAGCTTTAGAGTGTCCCTTTATCACCTCCATGGTATTTGCACCTTGAGAACAGTATAGTATCACTAATTGGTCATTGTGTAACAAGTATTTAGCCACAGGGCACCTTTTTAGAATAAGCTTTAACCATTTCAGCTATTTGTTGCCATCCATTTTTCTCTCATCTCGTCTGACACAGGAAAACACAGGAAGAAGAAAATTCACAGGATTGAGGAAGCTCGGCTAGGGGGAAAAATGTCTGATCCTAGGAAAGTGTAGCATCAAGGTTCATATCAAATAACAAAGCCTTAAGATTCACAAGGAAAAAAAGTTTGTTTTAGGAGGGCAGAGAAGAGACAAAAATGGCAACTGGATGTCAGAGATGAACCCTGGATAACAGGTGTCAGAGACAAACCCTGGATAACAAGTGTCAGAGACAAACCCTGGATAACCTCTTCCTGAGATGAACTGTGAAATACACAAAATTGGTGTGAGTCTGAAGAAGTGAAGCTGGGTAGGAATGAGACAGGTATGCAAACCCCAGCCAACTGGCTGGGGTACAGTATGAGATGCCCAATAGAGTCCAGGGATATAGATAGCAGAGAGGGGAAGAAATCCTGAAACCCAGAAGACTGGATAGATTGAACTCCCTGGAACAGCCAACTGTTAGTGTCTCCAAAAACTCATGCCTTAAAACTTAATTCTTTCCGATATTTTTGCACTTTAGCATGAAACTACATAAGACCCTTTTCCACCACTGGGAGGTGATCTCATGCCCAGCTCAGCCCCACCACCTCAAGAAGACAAGTTGTGGATGACAGCTGATTTGTATCTGAGGTGGAGGCTGACAGAATCCACTCTCCTAGTTCCTTTCCTAGAAATGTGGTATTTTTACCAGGAATCTCAGTTACTGTGATATATTTAACTGACACAAAATAGGAGGTTTGGCCTGGAAGATTGTTGGGGATATTAGGACTCACTGTCCAAGTCCTTCTTTCCAGGAGATACCTGCTC
>CAUYQV010129473.1:0-14495 GCA_963574575.1 Galagoides demidoff
GGTGCCTGTGGTCCCAGCTACTTGGGAGGCGGAGGCAGGAAACTCGCTTGAGCCCAGGAGTTGGAGGTTGCTATGAGCTGTGATGCCATGGCACTCTACCCAGGGGGATAGCTTGAGGATCCGTCTCAAAAAAAAAAAGAATTAAGCATCTGGTTCTCATGTCTAAGGCCCACCAGGGAGTGGCCAGGCAGGTGTCATCCTTACTTCCCCCCACACCAAGACTCACCCATCTCCACACTGTTCCAATCTATCTGAAAATATATTTCCTGCCAAACTTCCAAGATGGTCTGTTCTGAGATGTTTCTCAAAACTTTCTAAAAGGCACACTGTGGTGACTCACACCTGTAATCCTAGCACTCTAGGAGGCTGAGGCAGGAGGACTGCTTGAACTCAGGGGTTCAAGACCAGTCTGAGCAAAAGTGAGACCCCGACTCTACTAAAAACAAGATAATAAGCCAAGAGTGGGGCAGGCGTCTGTAGTCCCAGCTACTTGCAAGGCTGAGGCAGGAGGATCACTTGAACCCAGGAGTCTGAGGTTGCTGTGAGCTAGGCTGATGCCACCGCACTCTAGCCTGGGCAACAGAGTAAGACTGTCTCAAAAAACCCCCACAACAAACGAAGAAAAAAAACTTTCTATAAATAATACAATAACCTATACCTACAATCATATTATCTCTACTGTACTCCTCAAAAATAGAACAAAAGCTAAAACTATAAGCTAAATACCTTTTTACCTAGTATTTTATCCTTAATGATGAAACTTTTATTCCCCTAATCAAGTCAAAGATTTCACAAAAGGACAAAGAGAGTGGGAAAAAGGAGCCGCAAAAGTCATCAGGAGACCTTGGAGAGTGATGACTGTGCTCACGATGGTAGTGGTGTGTACCTACAGGACAGCCGCTGTCTTCCTTTACAATGTGAAAAGAAGAACATCCCTACTACCTCAGAGTTGCTGTGAGAATTAACAAAAATAATTAATGTGAACTGCTTAGCACAATACTCAGGCCCTAGAAGCAGTAAACTAGTTCTGTGCTTACTATGGTTATGGTGCTGAACATCTTACATTCCTTTTCTTAGCTCTTTCCACGACTTACAAGGAAGACACTGCTGTCCTCCTTTTTACACAAAGATAAAAGTAAGCTCAAGACTACAGATCCTAAAAATGGCTGAGCTAGAACACAAACTAGACCTGTACAACCACACAACTCAACATGGCCCCCACAGGTTCACAAGCACTCACACTCAGTGTGCAGAAAGCCTGGGTTGTGGTGAGCGATAGGATGGATGACTGGTTAGATGGGTCCTTCAGAGGAGCAGACAATGAACACATACCTGTAGACCCACCACTACAAGTATGGGCCCTGCACCTATCACAGCATCTTATATAACGCATTTAAAAGGATGTAGGATTTAAGTCAGTGAACCAAACAAAATGAATTCAAGAACTTATTTGCATAATGGCCAGGCACAGTGGCTCACACCTATAATCCCAGCACTCTGGGAGGCCAAGGCAGGTAGATTACCTGAGCTCACGGGTTCGAAACCAGCCTGAACAAGAGCGAGACCCCCTACTCAAAAAAAATAGCTGGGTGTTGTGGTAGACACATGTAGTCCTAGCTACCTGGGAGGCTGAGGCAAGAGAATCGCTTAAGCCCAAGAGTTTGAGGTTGCTGTGAGCTGTGATGCTGCAGCACTCTACTGAGGGCAACATAGTGAAATTCTGTCTCAAAAAAAAAAAAAAAAAAGAACAGTGGGAAGTCACTTAGTGGCTTCAGAACAAGAGTCCACAACCCAACTCCAATTTTCAGAGACCATTCAGGAAGGAGACTGGGTGGGAGGAGACAAGGGTATAAGCAGGGACAGGAGATGAGGCCTTGCACAGCAGTCTGGCCTGGGCTGGAATGGTGGCAGCACAGAGGGATTTGGGCACAATGGAAAAACAGCAAAAAGAACCAGCAGGAATTGAATTGAAGGCAATACCCATTAGAAGAAGGAAAAAGTGTCAAAAATTACCTGTAAGGGGAAAAAACAGTAACTTTACAGAGAAGAAACCTGGCAAATACCACCTCACTCAGGTGATCACAGCTAACCTCATTAGTGACAAGTCATGCTGAGAGCAGAGGGATGGGTGTGATGCAAGAGAAACCGCACTTTACCTGGGTTGTCTTCTTCCCCAAACCTGTAACCCCAATCCAATCAGCGAAAAACAGCAGATAAGCCCAAATCGAAGGACTGTATAAAATACTTAACCTGTTTTGGTCAACAAAATTCAAGGAAAATCTGAGAAACTGTCGGTCTAACGGAGTCTAACAAAGTAAGATAACTAGATGTGACGCAGCGCCCTGCATGGGATCCTGGAGAAGAAACTCAAGAGCCCAGAACACAGCGTGGAGTTCCCTTCACAGTAACACAGTGGTTCGCAACCTTCCTAATGCGCAATGGAGTCACGACCCACAGGGTGAGAACCACTGCCATAATGTACCCATACCGGTTCACTGGTTCTGACAAACATAGCACAGCAAATGTTCACAGGGGAAACTGGGTGTGGACTACTCTCTCTGTGTAGTTATCTTGTTCAGGTGATATTCTTGAAAATCCTGTAACTCTAAAACTATCCTGAATCAAGTTTATTTTAAAACTGACCCCAGAATATGACTTGAGTCCTGGGAGGCTGAGGTGCCCTTCACTGAGACAAGGGGCACAAGGGAGAAAGAGCTCTAAGGTCTATCTCAGACATGCAAGGCAGGAGCTGCCCATCAGCTATTCCAGCAGACATGGGGGGAGCTCAGCACACAGAGCTGAGCTCAAAAAACAAAGGGAGGAGCCACCAGCAAACTGAAACTATGGAGTGGGCCACCATAAAGCAAGAAAGGGTATCAAGAAGAAAAGGGCCTGAACTATGGGATGGGAAAGAGGGGGCAATGGGAAGATACATGCCAAAGGGCACAAACTTTCACTTGTAAGATGAATAAATTCTGGGGAAATTAATGTACAGCATGGTGGACTGTAAATAATAATACTGTACTGTACTGTTCATTTGAAATTTGCTGGGAAGGCAGATCGGGAGTGTCCTCACCCCCACCCCCCACCAAGGAACTATGGACATGTTAATTACGCTAATCATTACATAATGTGTATGTATTTCAAATCATGTTATAGGCTTTAAACTTATATAATTTTTGTCAATTATACTTCAATAAAGCTGGGGAAAACTTTTTGTCATTCCCTTCAAAAAAATTAGTGTAATTCATATGATTTATATTCTTGTCATCTCTGTCTTACTTTTCCCGAAGAAAATAATTATCTTATTCATGTAACAGATGGGCCTATTTGATTCAATTTCTTTAATTCTCTCTCTCTTGGAAAGAAGAGAAGGGACTCCTCAGTCTAATTTCTAAGGAAAAGCTGAAAAGGTACAGTCAAGCCCTGAGGAAATGCCACCTTTAAGTACTGGGGACAGGAGATTAAGCAAGGAATTATATGGGGGTGGGGGAAAACCAGGGGGCACTGACCATTCCAGGAGCTAACGGGGAAAGGCGTGGTCAAACTATCAGAATGTGTCTGAGAAACCACACAACAGGCCCTTAAAGATGCTCCTTAGACTTAACAACTTTGAGATCCCTGGTGACCTAAGAAAAGAAGATTCAGTGGAATAAAGGGAGCTAAATTCAAATTGCAGTGGTTGGATATAAGGTAAAAAAAAGAATGGGAAAAAAAAAACTCAAGAAGTCTGATGCTCAGATTTGTACACCTGTGTTCATAGTGGTTATTCAAAACATCCAAAGGCTGAAGTCACTCAAGTGTCCACTGATGGATGAATGAATAAACAGAATGTGGTGGATTCAGGCTTAAAAAGAACATTCTGATACATGCTCCAACATGAATGAACCTTAAAGACATCAGGCTACATGGAACAGGCCAGTCAGCAAGAAACAGACAAATCCTGTATGACTTGACCTTATGAGGCACCTAGAATAGTCACATTCATAGAGAGAGACAGTAGAACGGCGGACGCCAGGGGCTAGAGGATGAGGAGTTACTGCTTATTGGGTGCAGAGCTTCAGTTTCACAAGAGGAGCAGAGCTCTGGAGATAGAGTGGTGCTGATGGTCGAACAATGTGAATGTACTTAATGCCACTGCACTACACGCTCAAAATGGTTAAGACAATAAATTTTGCATTATGTACATTTTACCTCTTTTTTTAAAAAAAGAAATCTGACTCTCTGAATATTAAATTCATGTCAAGCTATAATAACCTACAATAAAAAAATTGTAAAGCTGGAGTGCATCAGCTTAGAGCAGCACTTCCCAGACGCTCTTCTGGTGAAGCTCAGCATCAGGCCGACGGACGACGGGTGTGGAGCTACTCGTGCCCTGCAAGGGGACTGGGCCACCCACACTCTGACCAGGGGCTTCTGACCTCAACAATACTCATCCACTCACCAATAGGTCCTACCAATATTTTTAGTTCTGGTGTCTTCTAAGATGTGAGACAGGCTGGGAAGCAAAGGCTAGAGAAATAAAGGTCAAGATTATTTCAGCTCCAGTGGCAGAAAAGTTGCTTTTATTAGTTTCCTTCATCAACCCAAAACTTCTGTTGCCAAAGGAGAAAAAAAGATTATGTGATCTCAACTTGCTGACACTAGTAAAAGAGACCATTGAGACAAGCAAATCATCTCTGTGATAAAATCACACTCCACTGTTGCTAGATCTCTAAGAACACAATAGGAGCAATAATTTTCTCTTTACAATATTTTAGAATAACAAATATTGTATCAGTGGATAAGGAAAGAAATAAACAATGTGGTACTAATATAGGCACAAAACAAACACATCAGTGAGTAGAAACCGTTCACCTGAAGAACCTCAGCTGTGTGGAAATGCCGCACACGGTAATGCCGCACTGCTAATCAGAAGGGACGGACCAATGACTCAGTAAGAAGCATCTATTTTGGAGAAAAATAAAATTAAGAGCGCTACCTTACCCCACCCACATACTAAAAAAATTTTAAGCTATATTTGAGAAAAATATCTAATGATAAAAGCCCAAAACAAAGAAGAAAATCTAAGGAGAATACTTAATTATTGGAATGAGGAAGACTCTCCTAAGAATCTATGCCACCAAGGCCAGAAAGATTCAAAGTCTGAGTGTCTGACTCCCAGGACTGGCATGAGATGCAACAAGGTAAAACTAACAGGAGAAAGCACATACATACATATTTTTTAAAGAAAAAACACAGAAATCAGAAAAAGAGTAAGAACTCTACTAAAAAAACAAAAGACTAAGAATAATTCAAAATAAGTAACATAACAGAAAAGTAAAATGATTATTGACAAACAAGTTAAACAACAGAAATACACAAAGAAATGCAAATGAAAAGGAGAAATAAGTTTTTCTGTACAACTGAGAAAGATTTAAAAGACTAATACCTACTATTAAGTGAGGGCGTGGGAAATGGACACTCAAACTGGCACAACATTTTTAAAGGGGATGTGGCAAGTGTTCACACTGACAAGAACATTTTGTCCTAGAAAGTAACTGCAGAAATTTGCAAAAATATGACAATAAAGCTGTGAAGTGCATCTTTTATTACAAGAGCAAAATATCAAGATAACCAAGAAGGGACTGGCTGAAACTTTGTATGGCACATCCACACTATGCATTTAAGCACATACACACCCACACACATGCACCGACATGAAAAATGTCCACAGAGGATTGTGTGCTGAGACGAAAACCAAGGCAGAGGCCGGGTGCGGTGGCTCACACCTATAATCCTGGCACTCTGGGAGGCCGAGGTGCGTGGACTGCTTGAGCTCATGAATTCAAGACCAACCTGCAAAAGTGAGACCCTGTCTGTACTAAAAATAGGAAAAAAAAAAAAAGAGAGAGAGAGACAAGAGGATCGTTTGAGCCCCAAGCAAGGATGCCACAGCACTCTGCCCAGGGCGACAGCTTGAGACTCTGCCCAGCCCCCACCCCCCAAAATAGGAAAGAGGTGTGCATGATTCCTCCGGCGTGTGTGAGCTTACACATATGTACATTCATACACTATACACACAATTTACATATTCATTTGTAAAGTCTAGAGGAGGACATAATCAAGTTGCTCACATGGTTATCTCTTAAAGCAGTGGTTCTCAACCTTCCTAATGCCACGATGTATTTTCATTGTTACAAAGGGATCCCGACCCACAGGTTGAGAACTGCTGTCTTAAAGTGTACAATTTCAGAATTCTTCTAATGGCCATTTATTACTTTTATAGTTAAGTATATATTTTATGTATATTTATAATAAAAATCAGTGATTTCCATGGGAAGGGATTATACAATCTACATCAAAAAGGACAGTGATTTCGTATGCTCCCTTTTCCATGTAAGTGTGTAAAGCCATTCACAAATATGGCTAGGTATTTGCCAGCTATAAGTAAATGATCTTAAACATCTGCATGTACCATTCTTTTAGACAAAGGAATGCCCTATACTGAGCAGGCAGAAGAAATTAAATCTTTTTGAGCTACGGCAAAGTTATATATGGCACCGGAATCCTCAAGTAAACAGTAAAGGACTCGGCAAGTGAAGGACAATCTTCTTCTTGCAGGCCTAAATTAGAAGGAGTTCTGTCCTGTTCAAGTCATCTAGGCAACAAGACCATCAGGAGACTGAACTTTGCAAAGGCCCATGAAAATACAGAGCCCACGTGATTGATCAAAAGAGTAACTGCATGGGATACACTTTAATTTAATATGCAGTCACCACAGCTTACATATAGTTAAAATAGTTTAATTAGCACACCCCAGCAACTTCTCTGGCATGTGATAAAGCAAAGCCTTGCCCTCAGGGTAAGGTCTGGATGGGGGGTGGGGGCTTCTCTGGGCACCCTGAGCTCTAGGTGCAGCACCTGCTCCATGCATCTGCCGGCCTCAAATGCCTCAGAGTCCTCTGCACTTTTTACTAGCTTAGCCAATTCCTCATTGCGATTCCCTCCTATAATTACTTTTACACATTAAACTTTTCAAGTTTGCTAGATTCTCTCTCCTGACTAAATGCAGACTGATACAAATTTAGAATTAATTTCTGAGTGATTGCTGTGGTATATAAAATTGCAATTGTGTCAAGAGTCACCTTGAATCTTGCAACCTTGCTTTTTGTTATTTATAATACGTTACATGGAGATATTTTGGGATTTTGTACATACACAATGTCATCTACAAAATCAGTTTTAGCTTTTCTTTCTGATCCCTGTACTATCATTTTTTTCTTGTCTTACTAAACTAAGTAGGACCTCCAGCAAAATAATACGCAGAAGTAGTAACAGTGAAACTTATCTTTCCCAGTCTCAAGATTTTTCTAAGTAACTTTTATCAAATCAAGGAAGTTGCCTTCTATTATGTTAAGATATTTCCCTTTGAATGAGTGCTGAATTTTATCAAAGCCAATTTTTGCATCTACTAACATCATCATATTACTTTTCTCCTTTACTCTATTAATTTAATGATTTATACTGATCAATTTTTCAAGTATTAAACCTATCTATATATTAAGCCTGATATTATAGCTTTAGTCTTGAAAGTTGTCAAGAACCACTGTATAGATTAGCAATTTTGATAAATGTTCCTTGAACACATGAAAAGAATATAATCTATAGTTACTGGGTGCAGTGATATATTTTCCCATATTTCATTATACTCTATATTTCATTTTAAATATTTCCATTGTCAATACACAGTCATCTACTGTTTAACAACAGGAATGCGCATTCTAAGAAACCTGTCCTGAGGGGAACATCACAGGGTGCACCTACACAAACCTGGATGGGACGCTCGCCCCGACACGCCCAGGCTGCAAAGCTGTAAAGCACAGCGCTATACTGAAGATCCCAGGAAACTGGGTGATAAGAGTGAGACGCTGTCTCAAGGAAAAAGAAAGAAGAAACTAGAACAACAAAAATCTCGCCCCAAATAATACAACCAAACATAAATTTTAGAATTAAAGACTATGACTGAACTTAAGATGTCAATCCCTAGGGTTGACTACAGACTTTAGAAGCAGCTAAGAATGTACCCTAACAAAGGGGCTGCACGAGGGGAAAGCCTGGCTGCAGAACCAGGAAGTCCACAGAGCCCCTAAGAATGTGAGTGACCAGTGAACAATACAGAAAGAGACAACACGCTCGGCACCTGCAGCTCCGCTTCCAGGGCATCAGCCACATACACCTGAGCTGGCAGGTTCTAACCCAGCCCAGGCCTGTCAAACAACAATGACAACTACAACCAAAAATAGCCAGGTGTTGGGCAGTGCGTGTCGCTCAGTAGGTAGAGCGCCAGCCCCATACACTGAGGGTGGTGGGTTCAAACCCGGATCCAGCCAAACTGCAGCAAAAAAATAGCCAGGCGTTATGGTGGATGCCTGTAGTCCCAGCTACTTGGGAGGCTGAGGCAAGAGAATTGCCTAAGCCCAGGAACTGAAGGTTGCTGTGAGCTGTGACGCCACCTCACTCTACTGAGGGCGATGAAATCAGACTCTGTCTCAAAAAAAAAAAAAAATAGCCGGGCATTCTGGCGGGCACCTGTAGCCCCAACTACTTGGGAGACTGAGGCATGAGAATCACTTGAGCCCAAGAGTTTGAGGTTTCTGTGAGCTATGACACCATGGCACTCTACTGAGGGCAATAAAGTGAGACTCTGTTCTCAAAAAAAAAAAGAGAGAGAGAGACAATAACCAAAGACCAAAAGAAAAGGGCAATAAAGCCTGGAGCCACAGAGAGGTCCATGAAAGAGCTGCCACCAGTCCCGACTGAGAGGAAGCGTACCACACCTCTGCACAGCCTCTGCATCTCCAGCTCTCTCATCTCTTCTTCATGAGAGCAACCCACTTCCAACTCTCTGTGGAAGTGCTCTAAACCTTATCTTTTTTCTTTGTTATGCTGAAACTTGTGCAGATTACTTTGCTCTCTATTCACGCTGCCTGTGCTGCTCCAGTTGTATTTTCTGTACGTTCCCTTTTGCCTTCAATTGTCACTGTGCCTTGATTATACTTTCTAGCTCAGCCAAGTAATCAAATCAAGTCAACCAGGCTCAGAAAACCAGGAACTCCGGCCCCCAACAGAAGTAATAAATAGAAAATTAATATCCAGAAATACAGAGAGAAATATGGACCAGAAACACATGAAAGAATGTTAAGAGTCATATGGACTCCAGCAGAAAGGCCTAACCGATGTAGAAATCCCAGTGAGAGGAAGGAAGAACAGCACATAGGCAGTATTTGGAGAAATGAAGGCTGAGAATTGTTGAAACAGACAAAAGTATCAACTCACAGATTCAGGAAATACTATAGACCCCAAACTGGATAGATAAATTCAAATAAAATCACACTGAAACATAAGTTTATGGAAAACTTATGGCAAAGAGAAAAATCTTAAAAATAGCCAGAGAAAAATTACATGTTACATGCAAAAGAACAATGAGGCTGACAGCTCATTTCTCAACACAGGTATCAGGCAGTGCGTCATTGTTAGAAGGGAACAGAATGGTATTTTCAAAAGGTAAAAGAAGGTAAATTGCCAAACGAGAATTCTATACCCAGCAAAAATATCTGTCAAAAGTGAGGACAAAATGACCACCTTTTTGAGATCAATGAAAATGGAAAGAATTTAAAAGGAAAAACTTCTGACTCCAAATGTTGAGAGTTTTCCCACACCAACCAATTCTCCAGTTTTCTGTGGGCACTAACTAGGTTATTCTACAATTTAACTCAGTTTGGCCACTCAAGAGCTATAGCTCACAGATTAAGGACTCCATCCACAAGACTGCCCTTCAGACGAGAAGTCCAAGTCCAGCTTGTCTGTACTTCTTACTAACCAGCTGTAAATTGGGGATTACTATTCCCCCTTTTCAGATTCAGTGATTTGCTAGAGTTTCTCACAAAACTCAGGGAAACATTTACTTAGCTTTACTGGTTTATTACAAAGGATACAACTCAGGAATAGCCAAACGGAAGAGATGCATAAGGCATGATGTGGGGAGGAGCTCAGAACTTCATTCATGCCTCATCCAGGTCCTTCCCCCTCCCAGCGCGTTCCCCATATTCACCAACCTGGAAGCTGCCAGTGCTCTGCTGTTCTGAGTTTTAATGGAGGTTCCATTATGTAGGTGAGATTGATTTAATTACTGGCCATTGATAATTTAACTCAATGTCCAGCTCCTCTCTCCTCCCTGGACGTTGTGGGGTTGGTAAGGCTGAGTGCTCTAACCCTCCAATCATGAGGTCAGTTGCTTTGGTAACCAGGCTCCTCATTAGCATAAACTCTACTATGGTTGAAAGGTGCTTATTATGAATAACAACAGATGCTGCTATCACTCAGGAAATTCTAACACTCTCAGGGGCTCTCTGCCAGGGACCTAAAATAAAGACCAAATATATATTTCTTATTACATCACAGTATCACAGAATTAACCCAACCAGACCTGCACTAAAGAGAGTAATATAATAATAAAGATTCTTCTTTGAGCAGAAGAGAAATGATCCTGGATGACAACTTTAAAACGCAAGAAGTAGTGAAAACCAAAAAAGGGGAAAGAAAATTGTGAATGTAAACAAGCAGTATTTTATAAAACCATAATTGTGTGCAGTTTAAAATACATATAGAATTTTAAAAAACAATAGCATAAAAATTGTGGCAATATAAATAGAGTTAATCTCCTATGGTTTCTGCACTGACCATGGGGTGGTAAGATTAATTTACTTGAGATTTTGATAAGTTTGAGAATACAGTTTGTAATCTCTGGATGTTCATTAAAAGAACAGCACAAGAGGGCGGCGCCTGTGGCTCAAAGGAGTAAGGTGCTAGTCCCATATGCTGGATGTGGCGGGTTCAAACCCAGCCCCAGCCAAAAAAAAAACAGCAAGAGAATATGTAACTACCAAATTGATAGAGAGGAAATGGAATAGTAGCAAAGGCAGTGGTAAAACCTGATTAATGTAAATGTAGGCAAGAAGACCCCAATCACCCCACAAAGCATGTGGAAAAATACAAAGGAAGCAGGTAACAGATTTAAATTTAATTGATCAGTAATTATATTAAATATAAATGAACTAAAATTTCTAATCAAAAGACAAAAACTGTCTTTTAATCCATTCTCTCAAAGCAAATCATATGTCCATATTGCTTTCAAGGAAGGAGAAAAGTTGAAAATAAAATGGTAGAAAAAGATACATTACTCAAACACTAACCAAAGAAAACTGGTAAACTTTTACTAATAATGTAGACTTCAGGGTAGAGATCATTACTTGGGAGAATGAGATACATGTCTTTTTTTTTTTAGAGACAGAGTCTCACTATGTCACCCTCGGTAAAGTGCCATGGCATCACAGCTCACAGCAACCTCCAACTTTTGGGCTTAAGCGGTTCTCTTGCCTCAGTCTCCCAAGTAGCTAAGACTATAGGTACACCTGCCACAAAGCCCAATCAGTTTTTTGTTGTAGTTGTCATTGTTGTTTAGCAGGCCTGGGTTGGATTCGAACCCGCCAGCCTCGGCATATGTGGCTGAGGCCCTAACCACTGACCTATGGGCGCCAAGCCATGAGATACATTTCAGAATGATAAAATAGTCTATTCAATTCACCAAGAAGTCACAATTTTCTACCTTTATCCACCTAAAAATATCATCTCAAATAAACAAAAGCAAAAATTGACAAAAATAAGAGACAAACCCAGAAATTTTAATACATCATCTTTAACTGATAGAGAACAAAGAATCAGGACATAGATGACAGATGTGAGCTAAAATAAATTTCAAGCACCCTCACACACACACAACGAGCGACTGACTGGACCCCCTTCTTGGCCAAGGGGATCCCAAAAACTCAGTTGTTAGCCATGAGAAAGATCAGACAAGTCTCATGTCACCCTCCCTTCTTAGAGATGTCCTCTGTGACTCATTAACAGGCCTAAGGCTATGTAAGACCCACCTGCAGGTCCTCAGTATACACAACCACTGGTGTCTGGACATCTGTCCTGCAGCTTGTTTCTGATTCACAGAGCCTGCTCTAACTCAGTGTTCCTTTCACTGACTCCTGGTCTATAAGGCAGAACCTACATCTTTCAGCCAATTGTCAGCTAAAGAATCTTTAAACCCACCTATGACTACAGGCCTCTGCTTTGAGATATCCCACCTTTTCAGGCCAAACCAATGTATGCCTTCCATGCATTGATTTATGATTTTACCTGTAATTCCTGTGTCCCTGAAATATATAAAACCAAACTGCAACCCCACCACCAGGAGTCCACTGGCTCCAAGTTTCTCAGGCATGGCTCCAGGCCATGGTCCTCAAATATGGCTCAGAATAAACCTTGTTAAATTATTTTATAGTATGGCTTCTTTTCTGTCAACAGGTATTAAGTTGTAACCTAAGCTATTATTTGTAAGTGGTATGCCAATTGCCTAAAATTCACTGAAATAAACAGCCCCCCATTTCCTCCTCAAAAGAGTCCCTTTTATCAGATATGCTGTCCAAACAGGAAGGCAGTTACAGTCTGGGTACAGCTGTCTATTGCACAAAGACCCAAATACTGAGATGAGGATTACCAAGAAGAAAAGAATTGTTAATGCGACAGACACCTTGTTGGGAGAACAGGAAAAGCTGCCTCAAACTGTCTCTCCCACTCATGGGGATTAAGGGCTTTTTACATAGGGGCCTTGGCAGCAGGGTGAGGGGAGTGGTGAGTCCAGTCAGGGCGTAGGCCTACGAATCTCCAGAATTTCAACTCCTTTGTCTTGGAGAAAATCCATCACAAGGTGCAGTAGTTAAAAGAGAAGATTATAACAAATATATGGGTCCATGTAATTTGTTCATGGAGCCGATTACAATATTAAATCCAAAGATATTTTCCTTCCAGGCTATGATTTCTTGATAAAAATAAAAAATAAAACGTAAAAAGATAGTTTCTTAACACGTAATTTGACCGTGCAGCCTGCACTGCTAGTCTCTGCGCTCCTTCTCCTTGCTACCCTGCCCTCCTTTTGTTTCTGTGACTCTCTCATCTTCAACTATCCCTTTTTAGTCTTCTTTCATAAGCTCAATTTCCTTCCTATTATTTCTTTTATCCTCTCTCATTTTCCAGCCTCCTCTAGTTCATTTCTAGAAACCCTTTTCTTTTTTCATTCTCCCTACTCTCCTAGGAAAATTTCATCTGTACTCTCACCTTCTTGGAGCTCTCTCTTGAGGTCCCAGATCTATTTCCAAGTCCTTTCTAAGATCTCCAGATGTTCCACGGGGCCCTAACCTCTACCATACAAGCATAAATCCAACGCCTCCTGAAACCTGCTTTTCCTATATATTTCATTATCTACAGTACCACTATCAATCAAGCCAGAATCTCAGTAATTTTTCCTCTCATTCACCATGAAGTGATTCAAAATAAGGCACTGTGGCATAAAAATTATTTTCAGCTACAGGCACTGAGTTTCTGAAACCCATTACCTGACTAAGAGCAGAGCCTCCCAAAAGAACTCAAAGAACTCAACTGCCTTAAATCTGCCCCCTTTAGGAGCAACTGGAATCTTCTGAGGTGAAAAGACGCCCAAACAGAACACATCCAAAGAAATAATGTCACAGAACTACCCCACTGTATCTCCTACCTATCCTCCCGAGGCCTGCTGATCTTTCCAAATTGCTCTCTGTCTTCCCACCAGTGCCCTTTGCTCTCTACTCTTCCTTTGCTAAGAGAGTGCACAGCCCCATAGTCTAGGGCTCCTTTCAGTCACATTTCTTTGTGAATTCCTCTAAGCACATAGATGATAAAAATCTATCTCGAGTGTAACCTAATTGTTTGTACACTCCGGTTAACCTGAAATTTTTTTCTTAAAATCTTTCCGTTGGCCTGGTATGGCTCAGGCCTGTAATCCCAGTACTTTGGGAGGCTGAGCCAGGAGGCTCATTAAGACTAGCAGTTCAGGCTCGGCTCAAGTGGCTAAGGCACCACCACATACACCTAAGGTGGCGGGTTGGAATGCAGCCTAGGCCCACCAAACAATGATGGCTGCAACCAAAAAATAGCTGGGGGTTGTGGCGGGTGCCTGTGGTCCCAGCTACTTGGGAGGCTGAGGCAGGAGACTCACTTGAGCCCAGGAGTTGGAGGTTGCTATAACCTGTGATGCCATGGCACTCTACCCAGGGGGACAGCTTGAGGCTCTGTCTCAAAAAAAAAAAAAAAAAGGCTCGGCACCTGTGGCTCAATAGGCTAAGGCGCCAGCCATGTACACCTAAGGTGGCGGGTTCGAATCCCCAGCCCGGGCCTGCCAAACAACAATGATGGCTGCAACCAAAAAATGGCCTGGCGTTGTGGCGGGCGCCTGTGGTCCCAGCTACTTGGGAGGTGGAGGCAGGAGACTCACTTGAGCCCAGGAGTTGGAGGTTGCTATGAGCTGTGATACCATGGCACTCTACCCAGGGGAATAGCTTGAGGCTCCGTCTCAAAAAAAAAAAAAAAAG
>CAUYQV010129474.1:0-17191 GCA_963574575.1 Galagoides demidoff
GAAGAATGAAAGATGGATCGGTGCCTGTGGCTCAATCGGCTAAGGCGCCAGCCATGTACACCTAAGGTGGCAGGTTCGAATCCCCAGCCCAGGCCCGCCAAACAACAATGATGGCTGCAACCAAAAAATGGCCGGGCGTTGCTGGCGGGCGCCTGTGGTCCCAGCTACTTGGGAGGCGGAGGCAGGAGACTCGCTTGAGCCCAAGAGTTGGAGGTTGCTATGAGCTGTGATGCCATGACACTCTACCCAGGGGGATAGCTTGAGGCTCCAACTCAAAAAAAAAAAAGAAGAAGAAGAATGAAAGATAATGGCATCTTTTTAAATGTGAGGGGCCAGTCCACAGAGGCTCCTTTAGGACCTAAAAACAGAATTAGGAACTATACAAAAATATAGAAAAATTTTCTTCAATGAAAATAAAAATTATTTAGCAATTAAAAGAACCAAATTGGCTGCCTCACAATGAAGGGCGTCCCCACTCATCAACTGTGTGTCTCATGGAGGCTAAATAGCCATCCATCAACCCTCTCATTCCTTCTGGAGATTACTTTTCACATTGGGAGGATTTTGTCAGCTTGTAATACTCGGTAGTTTAGTCGTGTCGTACAATAGCATATTGACAAGAGGTTTTTGCCGCCGGTATTGCTGCTTTTATTCATTTCCTATTCCTCTGACTTATTTTGCCTCCTTGAGAGGTGTAGTAAATCCATTGTACAGCACTTGCTGGCGCTACCCTGCAGAACCTCTTTGGAACACTACCCTCCGAAATGTTCTGAAGTTATGCCAGTGCGGCTGTAGTCATCGCTGTCACTTCCTTGTAGTGCTCTCATTCCATCTCTGTTCTTGGAACAGTCCCAGCAGAGGCAATGGCAACTTCTTTTATAAACAAAATCAACATAGTGCCCGCTCTTGATCCAACACAACAAACAGGAGGTAGCTGTAACTCTGGAGCTGCTATTTCCAGTATTAGACCACTTGTTAGCGACATTTCCCTTTCAGTGACTGGATAACCCTAGTACCATAACTTTACTGGAGTAATGGTTATGTTCTTTGAACAACAATCCTCATTTTCTGCTATGTCCATCAGAGGAGAAGAAAGGAATGAAAGAAAATGTAATTTTGACCCAGATGGAATCAAAGTCCAATTATAATCTCCAGGACTCCTTTCCCCACGTAGAGAAGAATAATGATGAAATCAGGGTAAGAGTGAAAGCATTCATTAGACTAAGAATAAACTAGGATCCAAATGGACTGATTGTAGTTTCATCTCCTTTCCATGACCCTACCCAAAGACACTGCATCATCTTTATAGATGAGTAAAATAAAAAGTATGTATATGTATGAAGCATGAAAAATGGGAAGAAATATGAAAAATGCTTTCATGTGCAATGAATGGTAATGATGATATGCAAATAAAGATGTCTTTATTCTCCTTCCAGATTTCTTCTTGACCTTTTAGGAAACCTTAGACACGTTAGTTCTTGAGGTTTTACTCTAAGTGTCCATAATATTATTTTAGGTCTCTGGTCAAATGTGCCAAGTGTTTTATGGCTTCTTAAATATCAGGAGTTGTATCAGGACAGCAAAGAGCTACCAAAGTATGTAACAGGAAATGTGGCAGAAGGTACCTCTGCATTTCAGGTTGAAAAATACAGATTGTAATAACTTCTGGAGTAGAAAGCTGTCTACTCACATTGAAATAGTCAAGAGCCTAGACACAGATTAGTTCCTCAATACTGTTTTCTGGAATGTGTATTTATTCAGTTCAAAAAGATTTGATCTCCAACACAAAAAGTGCAGAGAATTTAAAATTCCTTTAGATGGAATTCATAGTTCCTGCAGATTCTTCAGGGTTCTGCTTTTAAAATCTACAGTTCTGCCAAATGAGGCTATTGGTGATTCAGAGCAGGGATACGAGTCATCAAATATGCCAGAAATAATATTTAAACCGTATGCAGTTATTTAAAGGATCTTCACATCGTGCAGCTGTAAAGTCTGGACTGTGCTCTTTAAGAACTGTGAGAATCTGGGTATTAGAAAGCTATTTGGCGTTATCACTAAGGATAAGGTGCAAGCCTTCTTTCTACAAATCACTCACAAGCAAGCAGTTGGCACAGAACTTGTTGAAATTGTCTTTTAGAAACAATTAAGCAAAGAATCACATTAAGAAGCGCCTTTCCAGCTGAAAGACATCCTATTCCCTGCTGCCACTATTGATGCAAGGAAACTATAAAAGACTTAAACATTGATTTAAGCTTCATTGCAGGTTAGATATGATGGTTTAAAAAAATGCCTAATGGCTCAGGGGACTTCTTACTGTGATACATATTCACACCTTGATGTAGCCCACAGCTTTAAGAGCATAAACCCTTTCTCCTAAAATGGTATGCCAGGGAGCCCATTCATTTCCATTCATTCCCATAATCTGTGAAAACCAGACACGTAGGTACCACCGGCATTAGTTTTTATTATTATTATTATTCTTTCTTCCTTCTGTAAAACAAGTGTTTATTGGGAGTCCACCAGAAGCAAGGCACTCTACTTAGGGCTAATGTTACAGTTGCATGTAAGACCAAAAAAAAAAAAAAATATATATATATATATATATATATATGGCCCTTAAGAAGAGATCAGCATTAAACTGTATATGAACCAATTAAATATTTAATTTTATTTAAACAGGTGAGTCCTATAAAGGCAAAATGAGAGCAAAACCCAAAATGATGACCTCGTTTGGGGGGGATTTGTAAAGGCTTTTCTGATGAAATAACCTATCCTGAGATCTGAAGTGTGATCAGAATTTGGACTTTATCTCTGCTGTTGGTCCGAGATTAAAAAAAAAAAAAAAGGATAACTTATTCTAATTACTCTTTCTACCATTTGATTTTTCAAGTGAGTGAAAAGACTAATTCTCCCTAATACCTTCTTCCATGATTTTAACCAGGAATCCCCTTTTCCTCTTTCTTCTTTTCATAATGGAGGGAAGAGAGGAAGGCAGGAAGGAGAAGGAGGGGGAGAAAGATAATTACTTCCATTTACTTCCATCCTGTTTTTTAAATCTAATAACTAATAACTATATTCCAATATGTCTAAATATAGAAGATATGATAGTTTTAGCAGGGAGGCCAGAATAGCCATCTAAAGCCGGACAAGTTCCCCCCGGGAGTGTGTGTGTACTAACACGAGGGAGAGTCCAGCTAGAACCTAATCTAGGGTGCAGACAAGTGTGGGCTTATCTACAACCTGTGGATGGGCTTCCAGAGCAGAATGTAAGAAGATCATTCGAGGTTTCGTATGGCACAATCTCTGGAGATGACCAGAAATAATCAAGTGAGATTCAGGGGATAGGCTTAATGTCTTTGTGCATCAAGCAAAAACGACAATACATACTGGGACACTGGCATGAATAGGCCCATGTGCACCTCAGGCAGATGAACAAGAGCTCAAGGTCCGGGATCACAGAGCTCAAACTCATGCTTTTACTAGCCTAAGTAGGGTAAGTTCATTAACTTCTCCAAAACTAAGTTTACTCATCAGAAAAACGGGGATAGTAATAATAGTGGGTTAAAGGATGGATGCAGGGTTAGTGAGATTATACATATTATACCACCTGACATTTGAATTTTGCTTGTTATTACTACTAACATTATTTTTATTATTGGCAGTTTGGCCCCGATGTGTTAGATCCCTAAGAAACAAAACCTCCAAGGTTTTGTGCCCAGTCTCTCCCTTTGCCTATTTTGTCAAAACCACCAGAGTTAGAGTCTAAGTTGCAAATATTATTATGTCATTGTCTTGATCAAAATTAATCAAGATTCCCCATCACTTCCTTTTTTGGATGCCCTTTCAAATGCCAATTTCAATTTTCCTGCCTGTCTCTCTCTTTTGCAAATTTACAATTTCCCAATGAACTCTCTATTTTCAAGGGCCAATGCTTTGGTACGTTCCTACTTCAGCCTGCATGGCTCCTTTTTACTCTATTCCCCCCAAACACTGCAGGCCAATTTGGCAAATTTCTACTTCTCTGCCAATGCGTTCAACCACCACACCTCAATGTAGCAGACCCTGACATTTCTAAACCTAATTACTTGCCCCTTGGCATTTTGACATTACTGGCACTGACTTCATTATTGTTTTAATCTTTTCTGTATATATTCATCAAGACTGTGAGATTCTGGAATACACAGGACCTAACTTAAGTCTTTAAGATATATTCCTTAAACCAATGCTTCAGGTCTTCAGTGATTCTTTGATGTCATTTCATTTGAAATTGCTATGCAAGACCTACGACCATGGCTACTTTCAAGACTATGAAATCTTCTGTTTGAACTAGTTCTGAGCCCCCAAAATATCCCTTTTCTCAATCAGGAAAAGTGGGGGATTTTTCCTAATTTTAAGGAGTTTTGGATTTAGACAATTTACAAAATCAGACCAGGTGAAGGCAAACAGAGGCCTCACTTTTAAGAATTAGACCCTAAAAATGCCCTCTGGGTGAGGGGCTCTTTTACAAATGGAACTTTACCCTGGAAGCAAGAATAATGTAACCTAAAAATTTGTACCTTCATAGTAATTTGAAATTTTAAAAAATTATCTATTAAAAAAAATTAGATCCCAGTATAAACAGAGTTTATTCCTTATGAACTTAAAGAATTACACAAATGGGTGTTATTTATCTAACATCATCTCACAGCAGTAGATAAAATCTTAGAAAAGTAACGAGCTAGCATGGGGGATCTGAAGGAATAACTCCTGTGGATCAAAAGCCAGGAGACCCCTAGATGTCCTTGTGCTGAGTGCCACCAATCCCAGGGGTGAAACTCTCCACACCTCCGGTTTGGTTCAATAAAGTCTACGTTGCTCCAACCAGTATTTGGTGGGCACCTCCTTTCTTCCCAGACTGGCTCTGAGGCACTACAAATATCACAGTAAACAAACCAGACTAAGTCTCTGCTGTTATAAAGCCCAGAGTCTGGTACCTTAGGTACAGGGCAAGCATTAAAACTAGGGTATAGCTTCCTCTAAGCCAACTGTTTACTACAGTCAAGCCCAGCCCATTCTATTGAAATAAATGCTCCTTCTCACCTCTACAGCCATCTAGCTGCCGCACAGTACTGTCATAAAGAGCCAGTTCTTGAGAAGTTGCCACTTTCAATGACAGAAAATGAGAAGTGCCAAAAGGCTTGGTGGAAATCCTGGTTTCAGAACCACCTGGCTCCTCCCATACATTAATGAAGTCTTACCCCATCCTCTCCATTACCTCTCTCTGATTTACTTACAGGTAGGCAATCTTCAAATAAGAAATTCAACACATTGCTAGTCATCTGCTCAAGCCATCCATAACAGTATAATTCTTTTCATGAACTTATGTTTATACCTATTTCCTACCTTCCATAGTGAATAAGTCATAAGTAATAGTTAAAGATTGCAACTGCTTTTTTTTTACAGCTGCTTTAAATTTCCTGATATTTAAACATACTCTCACATTGAAGTTGATTTTTTAAAGGTACTATTAATCTTGAACTTCTACATTTTCTTAATTGATTATAAAAATTTTACCCATGCTGTGAAAACATGAACTCTATAGAAAGTAATTACAATGGGGGTTAAAGGTGAATTGAGGGAGAATTGAATTACCATTGTAAAGAAACTTATAAAATACTTAACTATTTCCTGTCTCAAAAATAAAGTACAAAATATATTTGGATATAAAAACACACTGCTGAAATACTTTGAGTGCCACTCATTTCATTTCCATCGTGTTTAATGCAAGAATATGTAAGAATTCGGTGTTTCTACTTTGGTTTAAGTTTTGTCCTGGCGATTGTCATAAAATGCTATCACAAAAATAGTAATATCCTTAGATCAAATAATTCTACACACTCAGGAAAGCCAATAGAGCCATTTATTAGGCATGTGAAAGAAACATTTTACGTTTTTCTTCTATGAGAGCTGTTTGGTTTTATCCTAATTTAATTACTGTGTTACCCAAGGGCAATAGAGAACTTCTGAAAAAGTGAAAGGAAATTAAAAGGGCAGCAGAGCAATTGGGTGGCATGGTCCTCTAAAGAACCTTTATCCTCAAAGATAAACAAATCCAGTTAAATATTTCAGGAGATCTATCTAGACTTTGAAATTTAAAAAAGGCAAAAGTCCAAATGGAATGGATTACCCAAAAAATAGTAAAATTTTTATAACACAATACCTTTAATGTCATATGAAGCCAAAATATTTCATAGATTTAAGACTAAGGGATGTTATCATATCATTTATTTCCTGTTGGTTATATAAGAATTCTGGCATCTAGATTCTATCTGCACACACCTATCTAAAATAATTATGATGAACAGTTTTAAAATTACTGGTTGCATTTTTACGACAAATCATTGTTTTTAAACACCTAATTGCTCATTCATTTTCAATCTGTTTCTGTGAATTCACAATTTTTGTTTTAGAAACGCTTAAGATCTAATGCTCCGGAAGTAGAACTTGTGATTACACTGTATTTTCAGTTGAACATAAATCAGGTTACTACTTTATTGCTTTTGAAGCTATAAAATTATAAAAGAGAAATATTTAACACACAAAAATGATGACATATATTTGTGTCTATGTGTTTGTATGTACATATTTTCTACTTTAAACATATTAGTTTCAAAAGTTTCACACACATATTGGTTTCAACATAACGATGATACTAAAGCTGCCTGATTCAAAGGCTTTGTTTTTGCCTTGAGATTTGCTTGTGTGAAAGATGAATTTCAGATACTACCTGAATAATAACAATAATAATAAAGATCCTTAAATCTAAAATGTGAATATGTATATAATAAGCCTTCCCCTAGATATAAATATGTAAATAACACTAATGGGAAAAACAGTACAAATATGAAACTTAGAAAAATGTTATTATTTTCTTGGGTTTTGCTCTCAACCTACCAAAACCATCGTGTATAGCAACAACTAACGGTTCTTGTAGATTTTCATTCATTCTTCACGTGTTCATTACCGACTGCTTGCATTATAATAATCAGCTTAGATTTTGTCACAGAGTTTGTCTAAAATATGTAAAGATGTTATTGCGCATATAATTAAACCTTGAATTTATTAAATGTTCCTTTTAATTTGCATCTCATAAAGTTCTAAACTATGGTGCTATTTTATACATAAGCTAACTTTATCACGACAGAAAAAGTTGACAAATTTCTAATTTATTAGGAAAAAACCTATGAGGAAAGGCCTAAAACTAAACATCATCTCAGAAAACAGTGATACATAAAAGTTTTCAGGATTTCCAGATTTAGCAAATAAAAGTACAAAACAGTTAAAACTGAACTTCAGATCAAAATAAATCATTTTAGCATAACTCTATTTCATGGAACATTTGGGATATGCCTGTTCTAAAAAAATTAATCATTGCTTATCTAAAATTTGAATTTAGCTGGTGTCTTTATCTGGAAGACCTCATCAAAATGGATTTATAGGTATTAATGTGTCATTTATCAGAGTTTTCTCTATTTGTCAAAGGCTTTCTGTGCAACCATGTCAAATGTCACACATTCAAGAGCTATAGCTTCTGCTAGTCTGAGGAAAGAGCTGAGTCGTCTCACTTTTCTCAGTGTGCTTTGTGCCTTTCTTCAGGGATAGACCTTTTATAAAGAACACTCCCAGCAGAACAGCAAGGAGCAAAGGTCATATTTATTAGCTAACATATTAAGGGCTTATGTCCGAGCCAGGCAGTACGCTAAGTTTTGTACATGTACACTCCTTAGCTGCTTTAATCCTCACAACATCCCTCTGAGGTGAGTGCTATTATTATCACCATTTCAAGATGAGGAGACAGAGATGGGAAAGCTCAAATTACTTGATCAAGGTTGCACAGCAAGCCGGTGGGAAACCTGGACCTGAAACTCAGCCCCGCCCTCCCGTGTCAATCCCCACAGTGCTACACTGCTCTCTCTCCCAGTTAAGAAAGCAGCCGCTATATCTGCTCCTGCTTCTCTGGGGAGTACCTCTGACCCCACCTGGACCACTCCTGCTCTCTTAAAAATCTGAAATATAAGAATTGTCAGATCCTACGCCACCCCAGGTGGGTGCCTCAGAACTCCACGACCAGAGGCCGGGAGAAGGCGAACCAGGTATTTCAGGGCACAGACCGAAGTGGATCAAAGGATTTCTCCCCTTTGGTTTATTGTCCATAAAATTACTGAGTAAAATGTTGAACATTTTATTGTCTGCAAAATAATGATCAACTCTTTCATGACTAGATTTTCAAAGATTTAGAAAGTTACATTTTTGAACTCCTTATTTTTTGGTTTATAATTGGCATGGAGTAATTGTACATATTTATGGGGTCCGATGCAATGCTTCAACGCATGTACACACCGCACGCTCATCAAATAGGGGCAATTACCACACCCACCACTTTAAACATTTCTCATTTCTTCATGGTGACAACATTCAAAACCTCCTCTTCTAGATATCTTGAAATATACAATACACTGATATTTACTACAATCACCATACTGTGTAACAGAACACCAAGACTGAAAAGTTATACAAGTTATATTTTTTAAGAATTTCTTTTTTTATTGTTGGGGAATCATTGAGGATACAAAGAACCCGGTTACATTGTTGCTTTAATCATTTCTTTTGAAATTTCATGAGAACATCAAGTCTACATTCTCAAAAAATAATAATAAATCTGAATTATGTTATCATAGTTCAACTAATGACAAGGAACAAATATGGCATTTTTAATTTAAAAAAATTAGATTTATGCACAGTTTTAGTTTGTTTGTTCTAATGAAAAGTTCTGTTAGTTGATACTTATAATAAATACTAAGTGACAGACTCTGCTCACATCGTGACCCACACTAACATTAACAGAGTCTAATCCCGCAACTACCCCATCTGGTAGACGTGTTTTCCAGACAAGGAAAATAAGTCACAGGGAGGTTAAGTACTCCAAAGTCACACAGCTAGTAAGTTGAAGCACCAGAATTCATAGCAGGATGTTTGTTTCCAGTATTCCACTCTTATTTGAGAGTATTTGATCTCTAATGATAGTATTATTCCTTTTTATACTTGATACAATTGAATACTTCATGTTTGGAATGGCCTCCTTGTCCCATATGTTTATAATGCTGACGACAATTTTTCTAAAGGTCTAAAGATTAGGCCCTGACAGAGCCCACTTTGCATTCCTTGCCCAGTAATCTCCATAACTTTCATTTGGTGCCAGAAATCACCACTGCTCAATAAAGGGCCTATAGCCAGTGGCCAGAGCTGGCCCAAGTGCTTTAAGGTTGGAGCAAGGACATACCAGGCTTCCTAAGCACTTCACACAAGGCTGCCAAAGGATTATCCGGGTGTTCCTGTGCCAGATTCACTTAACAGGAACATGGCAAGTTGTGGACACTAATTGGTTCTCACAAGTATTTTGGGTGAGATAAAAATACAACTGCAGGAAAGGCGATTTCCCCTTAGCAGGTGACCTGCCCCTGCAACGTAGTATGTTCTATGGATTTCAGTGCATGAAAACTATTTATTCCTGGCATGGAATTTCAAAATGTATACTGCGCTCTTCATCACGCCAGACGGCTTTTACATGTATCACAATTAAAATTAAATACAAAATAATAGCACAGCTGTGTAGCCCCAGTTTCTTTTTTCCCCATCTTGTAAATCTGACTTTGTCCCATGGCCACCTCCCAGAACAGTGGCTTGTTTTCATCTCAGTACATCTTTCTCCACACTTTAGGTACACACGTCTGTGCATGTGTGCATGTGTGTACACATACATATATGTATTACTCATAGATGGAAGGGATTTCATTTTCATTTTCAGGCTCTGGTACAACTCGTGGATTGATTATGCAGTGAGGGGCTGCACAGCAGAGTTTAAGTCAATGCTGGACCGCATACGACAGCGGTCCCATAAGATTATATCACCCAGAGGCATCATGGCCATTATAATCCTGCAGCACACAGGCATTACTCAAATGTTGTGGTGACCGGTGTAAACAAACCTCCTGCACTGCCAGTCATATAAAAATACAGCACACACAATATGGACGGTACAGAGGACTTGATAATAAAATAAATGACTGTGTTACTGGCTTATATATTTACTATACTTTTTATTGCTATTTTAGAGTACACTGCTTCTACTTACAAAAATAAAAATTAACTATAAAATAGTCTCGGTAAAGTCCTGTGGGAGGTATTCTAAAACAAGGCATTGGTTCTAGGTGGTGACAGCTCCATGCGTGTCACTGTTCCTGAAGCCCTGACAGAGGAAGACAGTGATGTTGATGATGCTGACCCTGTACAGACCGAGGCTAATGTGTGGGTTTGTGTTTGAGCTTTTTTTTAAATTAAGAGTCTCACTTTGTTGCCCTTGGTAGAGTGCCACGGAGTCACAGCTCATAGCAACCTCCAACTCCTGGGCTTAAGCGATTCCCTTGCTTTAGCCTCCCGAGTAGCTGGGACTATAGACACCTGCCACAATGCCTGGTTATTTTTTGGTTGTAGTTGTCATTATTGTTTGGCAGGCCCGGGCTGGGTTCAAACCCACCGGCTCCAGTGTATGTGGCCCTAACCAATGGGCTACAGGAGCCAAGACTGTGTTTTAGCTTTTAATTTAAAAGTTTTAAGAGTAAATTTAAGAATCTTAGGAAAAAAAAAATCTATCTCATAAGAATGGAAAGACAGAAAATATTTTTGTACAGTTGAACAGTGTGCTTATATTTTAAGACAAGTATTACTACAGAAGTCAAAAAGTTAAAAAAATAAAGGTTTAGAATGTAAAAAAGTTATAGTAAACTAACATACATTGATGACTGAAGAAAACAATTTTTTTTTAATTTCGTGTAACTTAAGTTTCAGTGTTTATGAAGTCCACAGTAGTGAAAAGCAAGGTCCTGGGTCGTCTTAATCACCATCACCCACTCACTGACTCACCCAGAGCAACTTCCAGTTTTACAAGTGCCATTCATGGTGAGTGCCCTATACAAGTGTACCATTTTTTTTTATCTTTATGCCATATTTCTACTTCATCTTTTCTATGTTCAGATATGTTTAGATATAGAAATATTTATCATTGTGCTACAACTGCCTACAGTATTCAGGATAGTGACATGCTGTAGAGGTGTGTAGCCTAGGAGCAGTGGGCTGTACCGTACAGCCCTAAAGTGTAACAGTATATACTCTAGGCCATCTGACTTTACCATAGTGCACTATGATGCTCACACAGTGATGAAATCACCTAATGACACATTTCTTCCAATGTACCCCCATCGTGAAACATGCACCTGTACATCTCTCCAGAGTTAGAAGATTCACACTGCAGTGCAGAATTATGAGATCCACGGTGAGGGCAAAATGATGAGATCCACGGTGAGCGCAGAACAATGAGACTCACGGTAAGCGCAGGACGATGAGACCCACAACGAGCGCAGAACGATGAGACCCACGGTGAGCGCAGGATGATGAGACCCACGGTGAGCGCAGAACGATGCGATCCACGGTGAGCATAGAACAATGAGACCCACGGTGAGCGCAGAATGATGAGACCCATAGTGAGCGCAGAATGATGAGATCCACACTGGAGGCGGCTCCATGTTTCTCAGAGGCACACAGACCTCACTACCTAGAGTCTACAGGCATCAAGCCACAGGTCTGAGAGAGAACTTGGCGGGTAGAAAGAAGAGCTGCAAAGAAAAGCCACAGTCTCAAGGGGAGGAGGGAGATGTTCACCAGCTCCACTTCACCTCCAAATATCTTTTCTGATCAATGTCATAACCAATTGATAATAAAAGTAACCAAAAGATCACACTAACTATACAACTAACCCTTACACCACACTTACTCTCCATTGGGCACTATTTTAAGTCCTTTAAAAATACTATCAAATGTCATCCTTACAACAACTTTATGACAATTTATAATTTACCCCCCTTATCTACATTGACCTTTATGACGTCTCATGATTCTAAGCTCATTTAAAGAAAAACTTTTTCTTTTAATGATTTCAAAGCAAATATTTCAGAAATACCCTGTTGCTCCTTATATCTTTATTTATTTTTATTTATTTATTTATTTATTTGCCCACTAAAAAGACAGAACTAACCTGTGTTCCTTTAAGTCTTTTCATCAAAGGAGCCTTTGGGAGGCAAGTAAAACCACAGAATCTACCTGTGGGCTGTGGACCTTAGTCTTGGGTACTGAATCTCATCTCCCAAATGGGAAGTCAGCTTCCGACTAGGGTCAGGAGAGAACAAGGGGCCACCCCGACAGCTGCTGTAGAAATTAACGACTTTCATATATGCTCATAGTGGCAATCAGGGAGTCAAGTGTGGCAAACATTCAGAATATGGAAGTAACAGCAAAAAAAAAAAAAAAGCAATATTCGGCATAAATTTATTTTAAGAAAGAAAATTGATTTGAATATAAAAAAGGAATTAAATAGTCTCAGTAAATTATGCTACTGCCAATCTGAGCACTATAGACTGGCTTTAATGTTTGACAGTAATATGGACCAATATCAGAGTCATATAGAGAATAATAAGTTACATGTAGTATAAATTACATGTATTTCATAATTAGCTGGTTTCATCATGCAGTAAACGCCAAGAACTGAAATCAGGTACAATATTTAGCCTGCTAACACCATGTTGCCAGAAGTAATAATTGTAACTGTCAATATGCCCTTTAGAGGTGACTTCACATGACCATTAACACTTTGTCTCAGTTTTCAAGCTTTTTTGTTAACTACTAGTTAGCCTTTGAAACCTTTCAACACGATTAATTGTTATGATTTGTAAGCGAGGACAGAACAGGTCAGTTACCCAAAGTAGCCTTACTACCAAGTACATGTGGATTTTAGCAATGCATGAGGGACTAATAAAAAAATCTACATTATATTATGTTAATATTATTAATGCTAACTAGAATGTTTTCTTTTGCACATGAGGAAGAAGTTTTTACTTAAGTTTTGCATATTAGTCTGAATTAATTTTGCCTCTATTTTTCTAAGATTGTTTTTCAAGGACTCGAATTTTGAATGTCACTGGATTTAAAAAGCTCCTGTTTGCAGGTGGCACTGAATTAAATAGTATGTTAATGACAACCTAATGATACAATTTCTTAACTACAATAACTTTCTAGGGTGGACAATACTCATGGAGACCTACAAACTAAAATTTTGTTATCAAATAAAATATTAAGAGAGCAATAAATAATTATGTTTTAGGCATTCTTCAAAGCACATTACATAGAGCAAATTATTTAATCCTCACAGCAACACAATGGGGTAGATAATTACCTATATTCTCCATGTTACAGATGAAGAAATTAAAGCAAAGAGCTGTTAGTAGCAAGCAGAAGATTCAAATCTTAGGGTCCATGCTTTGAACCTCTATACTCTACTTCTTCTTGTCCATAAATGCATACAATGCCTCTGGTTTATGACTAGAAGGATGAGGTTGCTCAAAATATTAGATTAGCCAAGAATGACTTCCACATTCCAATTTTATGTTTAAACCTAAGGAGACTTTTAAAAAGATAGGATCTAGGACAGTGGTTCTCAATCTGTTCCTTTCACTGAGACGACACAAGAATTGGGGCCATACACTGAGTTAGAAAAAGGAATAGTCAGAAAAGACAGACCTTATGTGGTGAGGTATTTATTATATTCATGTGTATCTATGCAAAGAGTTTACACAATTGCCGTTTTTAAGTGCTGAAAGTTTGAATTTTGAAAAATACAAGACCAATTATCACTAATTATCTGCACAGGTACGTTTTTTTACTTTTTGTGGCTTTATTTATATTTTGATTAATATACATTTCAGCTCAGCCCCCAGGGTGCTGGCCACATACACGGGGGCTGGTGGGTTCAAACCCAGCCCGGGCCTGATAAACAACAATGACAACAACAATAACGAAATAGCTGGGTGTTGTGGTGGGCACCGGTAGTCTCAGCTACTTCGGAGGGTGTGGCAAGAGAATTGCTTAAGCCCAGGAGTTGAAGTTGCTGTGAGCTGTGATGCTACAGTACCCTACCAAGGGCGACATAAGTGAGACTCTGTCTCAAAAAAAAATCAAACAAACAAACAAACAAACAAATGAAATATATATATATATATATATATATATATATACACACATACATATACTTTATATTTGCCAGCATCTCTGGTTTTAGTCCTAATGATAGTGGCATATGACAGTCTCATGTTTATGTATGTATTTATTTTATTTCATAATATTAGGGGCACACTCTTTGTTCACGTACTTCCTATAGATTGAATCAAAGTTCTAAGTGCACCCTTCACCCAGATAGTGTGCACTGTACCTGATAGGGGTGAATTCCCCCATCCTGGCTTGGTTTTCACTGGGGTTTACTGCCATACGTGCGCTTGTGTACTGATAGAATAATTCCCATTTGGTCTTGAGGATGAGTGCTTGTTTCTCCATTCTTGTGATGTTTCACTTAGAAGAAAGGTTTCCAGTTCCATTCAGGTTGATCACCATTTTTAATGGTTAAGTAATACTCCATGGCATGCATATACCATATCTCACTAATCCATTCATGTGTTGGTGGGCACTAGAGTTGTTTCCATGTCTTTATAATTGTGAATTGTGCTGCTATAAACATTTGAGTGGAGGTGGCCATTTAATAAAATTACTTTCTTATTCCTTTGGGTATATACCTAGCAATGGGATTGCTGGATCAAATGGTAGGTCTACTTTAAGTTCTTTTGGGGTATCTCCATACAGTTTCCATAAGGGTCATACTAATTTGCACTCCCACCAGCATTGTATGAGAGTTCCTTTCTGCATCCATGCCAGCATCTATTGTTTGGGGACTTTTTAATTGGATAAAAGGACTTATAACCAGGATCTACAAAGAAATCAAGCAGATCAGCAAGAAACAATCAGCCAACCTCATTAAAAAATGGGCAAAAGACATGAACAGAAACTTTTCTTTTCTTTTTTTTTTTTTTTTTTGAGACATAGCCTCAAGCTGTCACCCTGGGTAGAGTGCCGTGGCATCACAGCACAAAGCAACCTCCAACACCTGGGCTTAAGCCATTCTTTTGCCTTAGCCTCCCAAGTAGCTGGGACCACAGGTGCCTGCCACACCACCTGGCTATTTTTTCTTTCTTTTTTTTTTTTTTTTCAGTTGTGGTTGGTGGTTGTCCTTGTTGTTTGGCAGGCCTGGGCTGGATTTGAACCTGCCAGCTCTGGTGTATGTGGCAGGTGCCTTAGCTGCTTGAACAGAAACTTTTCAAATAAAGCCAACAAACTCATGAAAAAATGCTGCTCAACATCTCTATCAGTAGAGAAATGCAAATCAAAACCACATTGAGTTATCATCTAACAGGGATTTTATAATTAAACTTGCATCTACACAGCTTGTTAAAGAATACATTGATAGGCCTGCCCACATAGTTTCTGATTTAGTCAATCTGGGGTAAAGCCTAAGAATTTGCATCTCTAAGAGCTCTCAGGTGATTAGAATGATTGGGATCCAGGGATAAAGCTTTGACCACTGGTCAAATAGCAATGACTCAAACATACTAAACACACCTCAAATGGACTGCTTAGGAAACTAAATTCATGGCCAGGGGCAGTGGCTCACACCTGTAATCCTGACACTCTGGGAGGCTGAGGTGGGAGGACTGCTTGAGTGTAAGAGTTCAGAAGTTTGAGACTAGCCTGAGCAAGAGCGAGACCCTGTCTCTATAAAAATTCAAAAGCTAGTGGGGCATTGGCAGGGCATGAGGGAGCACTTGTAGGTTCCACTATTTCAAAGGCTGAGGAAGGTAGAGTGCTTGAGCCCATGAATTTGAAGTTGGTGTGAGCTAGGCTGATGTTATGGCACTCTACCCAGGGCAACAGAGTAAGACTTTGTCTCAAAAAACAAACAAACAACAACAAAAAAAAACTACATTTGCACACTATACTTATGAATCAGAAGATAATTCAAATGAGTGAAAAACATTGTCAAAAAAAAAACAAAAGAACCTGAATCTGAATCAACTATCAGTATTTTTACGTACATAGAAGAGAAGAACGTGTTTTAAAACACTTGACTACAGGGAAGCCTGTACTTGACTATAGGTAGCCCCATAGGAAAAATATATAGTTTCTTGAATAAATAAACTAAAGGACTAAAGGAAGGAAAAAGAAAAGAGAAGAGAAAGTCTATTAATTAAAAGAGTCTTAAAGGACATATTAATTAATTGTGATACATGGTTTTGATACCAATTCAAAAATAAACAAAAGTTATGATTTTTATAAGACAATTGGAAATGTAAATAATACCAAGGTGTTTAATGATATCAAGGTAATATATTTATTGCTAACATGTGCTCTTATTTTAGGTATGACATGGCTAAAATTTTTGGTATGATAATGATATTGTTGTTATGTTAAGAAAGAGAATATTCATCTTTAAGGATAATTATTAAAATGCAATTGAAATAAAATGATGTCTGGAATTTGCTTCAGAATAATATATGGGCTGGCATGGATGTGGAGAAAAGGGAATACTTCTACACTGCTGGTGAGAATGCAAACTAATACGTTCCGTTTGGAAAGACATCTGGAGAACACTTAGAGAACTAAAAATAGACCTGCTGTTTGACCCTGCAATTCTTTTATTAGGTATATTCCCAGAAGACCAAAAATCACATTACAACAAAGATATTTGTATCAGAATGTGTATTGCAGCCCAATTCATAATAGCCAGGTCATGGAAGAAGCCCAAGTGCCCATCGATCCATGAATGGATCAACAAACTGTGGTATATGTACACCATGGAATACTACACAGCCATTAAGAAGGATGGAGACTTTACGTCCTTCATGTTCACATGGATGGAGCTGGAGAATGTTCTTCTCACCAAAGTATCACAAGAATGGAGGAAAAAGTATCCAAGGTGATTTCTTTCTTAATCTCATCTTTGACCCAGCTATCATTCAGCATAAGTTTATTTACTTTCCATGAATTTGTTTGAGTATGAAGATTCCTGTTGATATTGAGTACAACTTTTGTTCTGTGATGGTCTGAGAAGAAAGAGGGAATAATTTCTGTGCTTTGAATTTGAATGAGGTTATACTTGTGACATGTGATATGATCAGTTTTGGAGGATGATCCATGAGCTGATGAGAAGAATGTGTATTCA
>CAUYQV010129478.1:0-13093 GCA_963574575.1 Galagoides demidoff
TGCAACCAAAACATAGCCAGGCGTTGTGGCGGGTGCCTGTGGCAGCTACTTGGGAGGCGGAGGCAGGAGACTCACTTGAGCCCAGGAGTTGGAGGTTGCTATGAGCTGTGATGCCATGGCACTCTACCCAGGGGGATAGCTTGAGGCACCGTCTCAAAAATAAATAAATAAATAAATAAATAAATAAATAAATAAATAAATAAATAAAAATAGCCTGTGTAGTAGTGGGAACCTGTAGCCTCAGCTGTTCCCTGTAGTCTTAGCTGTTCAGGAGACTGAGGCAAGACAATTAGTTGAGCCCAAGTGATTGAGGTTGCTGTGAGCTGTGATGCCCGAGCACTCTATCAAGAACAAAAGAGTGAGATTCTATCTCAAAAAAAAAAAAAAAAAAAACTGCTTTGGGTAAATGCCTAACATTGGCCTACATAAAGACATGTCTATTGCTCTATGCGCCCACAGCATTTTTAATTAACTAATTTATTTATTAAGGCTTTCATAGATAATTTTTGTACCAGATTTTAAGTTCTATAAAGGGGGAACCAAATCTATCTTGCTTACTTAAGATGTTAGAGGTACTATATCTATATTATGAGCAGCTGAGACAAAAGGCTGAATTCAGTACAACTGGGAATTGAGACTGGGAGAAATGAATCAAGGAACAGCTGCTCTGTTAACACATTGCTGACCAGCAATTTTACACAGAAATTATGCATGTTATTGGGTAACTCATGACTGGTGAACAATGTAGTCAGTATCCTCAGCAATGGTACAGAGTAGTTGCTTACTAAATATTTTTCATTGAATAAGAGAATTGAAGAAATGTAATTAAGTCAGAAATATAAGGGCTAGAAGTGGATAGCTAAAATGTTTCATATGCCAAAGTTCCACAATTTACATAAAATTAAAAATTACTTTGGGCCAAGTGTGATGGCTCGCGCCTGTAATCATAGCACTTTGGGAGGCTGAAGTGGGAAGACCACCTGAGGTTAGGAGTTTGCGATCAGCTTGAACAAGAGACCCTGTTTCCATTAAAAATAAAAATAAAAATTATCCAGGTGTGTTGGTGTGTGCCCGTAGTCTCAGCTATTCGAGAGGACAGGAGTTTCAGGTTTCAGGAATTATGCTGATACGACTGTACTTCAGCAGAGGCCACAGAGTAAGTCTGTCTCAGAAAAACAAAAAATTGCGTAAAATAAAAGGAAAAAAATCATACAGTGAATTTAGAGTGTTAATCATAATAAATAGTACAAACAGTAAAATTAAAATGTATTTGCCTTAGACAAACAAGTAAGTACAACTCATAGATGAAAGAATTATAGGTAGATTTTAATGAGAGAAATATGTGCTTGTATAAATTATTTCTCCATACCGAGTGTCAACTTACCATTCTTTGTTAACTATTTTAAATTAGTGTTTTATTTCTTTCTCGCCTACTTTGCATGTTTTACTTACACTGCATAATAGATGAAATAAACATTACGCACTGTGTCTCATTATGGCGGACTGATAGTTCTTTCCCAAAATCGATCCTTTTCTTCCTCCACAATACTGGATTTGCTCAAATGCCTTCCAGACACTCTCAATCTCCAGTTTTGAAATGGCCATGCAATTAAATTCTCCTCATTCCGTATGTGGAGAAATGTAGAAATGATGTAAGGTATTCCTGGAAAGGTCCTTCAAAGAGTGGGGCCCCTGACCATTGTCCTCATCCAGCCCTTTCCATTAGCTGAAAGGCCAGGGACCATATTGATTTGGGGCTTCCAAAGCAACCTTGGAAGCCCCAAATTAAGCCAAGGTATTAGTTTTCTGTTTTTCCTATAATAGATTATCACAATTTAGTAAATTAGTAAATTTTTTTTTTTTTTTTTGCAGTTTTTGGCCAGGGCCGGGTTTGAACCTGCCACCTCCAGTAAATGGGGCCAGTGCCCTACTCACTGAGACACAGGGGCTGCCCACACAATTTAATAATTTAAAATAACACAAATTTATCCTTTTACCGTTCTTGATGTCAGAAGTCTGAAATAAGTCTATTGAACTAAGTCAGCATGTCTACAGGGCTGGCTCCTTCTGTGTGCTCTAAGGCAGAATCCATCTCCCTGCCTTTCCCAGCTGCAGAGGCAATTTGCTTTTCTGGATAATCCAGCATAATCCTATCCAAAGATCCCTAATTTAAATCACATCTGCAACATTTTGTTTTACCGTGTAAGGTAGCCTATTCACTGGGTCCAGGTATTAGGATGTGGACATCTTTCTAAGGGAGCATTATTTGGACCACATCCAACAGCCTGAGTTCTTAAATTTTGTCACAGACCAGAGCTGTGATGTAAGACACTCATTTTGTAACAGAAAGCATATTTCTTTGCTCTATAAACCAGTGATTTTTGTAGAGGGGTGGGGGTTACTCGGTTACATCAATCTAGCCTACCCTAAAGTATCTGTTTTACAGTTCTGTATATCGTGGCACAGAATATTTAGAATTGTGAATGTTATTAACCACAGAAATTCATACTATGTTATTTCTTTATGTGTAAGCCATTGTCCTATAATAATTTAGCATTCATTTTATTCATTTATAATGTATTCTTACTGTTGGTTTCCTAAATAAATTTTATTTAAACAAAGATTAACAAAAAGTCACCTTAGAAACTGGATGTAAAGTGAGGCTGTGGTCCTGAGTAAGTGTTAGAATTGATGATCTTGACCCTTGGACTCCAGATGGATCATTAAAAAAAAAAAACTCCAGCCAGCATGGTCTAATTTCATACTGTGCATCCCATCTGTTAACCCACTCGCTTTGGTTAGGGGCCGTTGGTCTGGCTCGCTCTCCACTACTCCAGAGATAAAACTCAGCTAAAATACACACATATTATGTACAAGAGTGTGCCTATAGTACCTGTGTTAGAAGAATGTAACATGTGCCTAGTCTAGTAAGCACAAAAAAAAAACCCAAAAAAACAAAAACAATCAAACTAACCAAGTCCTAAATCTTGGGGGCATACATTTTGGGCTTGCCTATTTGTTTTAAATTTAGGTTAGAATTCAGATCCAGAACACTTATGAATTTAAGATTGAAAGAAAGCTACTGAGTTCATAACAGAAATTTTTATTTGTTTATTTGTTCATTTATTTTTGAGACAGAGTCTCACTTGGCCCTGAGTTTGAGTGTCGTGGCATTATTATAGCTCTAGGCAACCTCAAACTCTTGGGCTCAAGTAATCCTCCTCCTTCAGCTTCCTAAGTAGCTAGGACTACAGGAACCTGCCACAATGCCAGGTTAGTTTTTCTATTTTTTAGTGGAGACAGAGTTTCACTCTTTCTCAGGCTGGTCTTGACCTCCCAAGCTCAAACCATCTTGCCACCTCGGCCTCCCAGAGTGCTAGGATTATAGGCATGAGCCACCTGAAATAATAGAAATTCTTAACAAGCATACGATCAAGAGACACAGAAAATGTCTGGAGTTTCCAATTAAAAAAAAAAAGAAAGAAAGAAAGTGAGTGACTTCACTGGGAATACTACCTGCAGTGGTGGTAATCAGAGAATCTCAAGTGATTTTGTTATCTGTGGTCCTCAACTGGAACTAGAATGAGGGAGATGAAGGGTTCCAATGGTAGTAGAAAGATCTTCACTAATCAAAAGAGATACGTCAAAAGACTCCTGAAAATAACAGAGTTCTCTATTTTTTGGAGAACTGTTCACCAAATATAGTAGATGAAGGCAAGAACTGGTAACACACAAGTTACCATTAAATGTAACTTTGGGAAACAGGGATCAGCAATAGAACAAACTGGAATGTTCCAGGTCAAAGAAAAGGATTTTTTAAGATTGTAGCTTGAAAATAAAATAATCCAAAGAAATTAGGAAAACTTTGAGTGATGGTATTATTCTGGTAAGAGAAAATTGAAGAATTTAAAGCACTAAAATATTAGACAATATCTCTGATTCAGATAGTATTGAAAAAGCTCCAAATTTAAAAACACAGAAAAATAAACAAGAAAACAGTTGAACTTTTCTTAATCCTCAGGTAAGTTTCAATCAATGTGATAGGGTTATAAATAAAGAACTCCATCTGTGATTTTATCATATAATTCAGGAAATAATGGATTTGAGGATCTACAATGTTTCCTTTTTTTTGAATTGTAGCCTAGATCACTTTCTCTGCCAGAAATCCTGTGTTTCAAGTACTTCTCCAGAAGCAGTTGTGTTGGACTGACTGGACCACAATGAATCATTGCCCTCTAGATAGTCTAGGAGTCAGATGTACCAAACGATGGTGGTTTATATGGTAATAAATGGAATGAGCCTTTATGTACTGTTTTATGTACAATCAGAACCTCAGCCATGATATTCACTTAGTGTAGTAAATTATGGGATCCAAGAGTCTTGAATTAAAATTTCCATGTGTCCTTCTGACCTCTAATAGTTTTTAAAACATATTATCACTCCCTCCCTCCTGGCCTCACATTGATTTGTTGAGTGCAGTTAGCCCCGACTCCCACATATACCCATGATTTTCTCCTATGCTCCTTTTTGGTAATCAAGTCTGGTTTGTAAATAGAGTCAATAACCATTACAAAATCCACAAGGTTTCCCAATGCGTCACTTTTCTGTACTTGCTGGATAGTGAGCCCTCGTATTTTCTCAAATATTACATGTCTGATATCAAATCTTCCAGCTTCTCTGAGTCCACTTACCAAACTTGCATCCTTCATGTAGGAAAAATTTCCATTCTTCAGAATCACTCTTTGCCAAGACAAATATAGGATCTGAAGGGAGTTGAATTTAAGCAGGGCCACGTAGAATAACAAAGAATACAGACTGAAGACCGAAGTTTATTCTCAACTCCACAGTCAGTAGCAGCAAGACTATTAGGTTAATCTCTCAACCTCCTTCACATGCCCATTTTCTTATTCAAACAGGAATTCAAATACCTGCTATATACACTTCAAAATGTAAGGTGTACATACCATATATGCCTGCTCTAGAGACTGAAGTACCATAAGACTTTGGTTATGATTATTACAAATAATAATGTGTCCTTAAAAGGAATCTCTAGGTCAGTTGCCTTTGTATTACAGCCTCCTCTCCCCAATATGTAAGATTTCTCCTGTCATGTTTGTTGGCCTGTGACTGGCAAGCAATTACAATGAGTAATTCCATTTTAGGAGAAGATAATAAAACGTGATATCGTAACTATCCACAGAGCCTCAAAAGTATTTATGTTTCCTCTAATAACCTGGTGTGACGCTGTTAATCTTGACAAAGCCCACCTGGCAGGTGCTGGAAGCTGAATCTTCATATTCTCTCACTGTTTGCTGACTCTTCCACAGGGAAGACACCAAGCTATTAAAATGCAATGGCCCTGCTCTATTTTTAATTACATTTAGTTTATTAGAGGAACAATCAGATGCATAGCAAATGCTGGGAACCGACTCTCCCCCATTGCCTCGATGAAGGCCTGGTACATTTCATCATTTACAAAATGGGTCACGGGGAGCTAGTCCTTCACCAAGAGAAGTTAAAACACAATTTAAAGGAGTAAGAGAAATGTATCACTTCCAGAGGGATCCAATTCTTCATTGATAATTTTCCCTTTGATCTAGTTAACCTTTCTGTTCTAAAACTCATCATAAACTTTATGTAAATAAGTAGGTACAGGCAGGTTATGCATCAGGATGGAAACTCTAAACTTCTCCCATTCCAAGTACAGAGTCACCCTGAAAGAAACCGTAAATGTAAAATATATAATATTTGCTTTAGAAGAACGCTGCAGGTTATAAGGTATCAATAAACATAATTCTCACAGTTCTGAAGAAAATAGGCCATGTTCCTTGGTTGGCCAAAATCAATCCACTGCCTCTCAATACACAATATTATAAAAGCTGTAATTTCATGCATTATTATGTGCAAATAGAACTTTAAAATGCCTTCCATTTTATGTAGAAAGAAAAGTATATACCATAGAAGAAGAAGAATGTAGTTTCTATATTTATTATTAAGTTGTTCTGCAATTCCATTTGTGAACTGAGTCTATACTTTGGGCAAATGGCCATTATCATTAATCAGCTAGAACAGCCAGAACATAGCAAGGTGTGAAACAGAGATTGTCTTTTTTTTTTCTTTCCTTTTCTATTTTGAGAGTGGGATTGTGATAGTGTTTCCAAACATTGTGTAGGACTATTGTAACACGGAGAACACAGAGGCAAACAGAGCAATGGTTAAAGAAAGGGCCAGGGAAAGGTGCTTAGTTTGAAAGAAGCAAACAGCAGGTTGTAGCTTCATTTATGTTTTGTTTTGTTAAATAGTAAATGCTACTCTGGTAAAGATTCCAGTTTCTTTTTTATTTCCAGGAACTCCAATTAAAAAAAAAAAAAAAAAGGTCAGCGAGCTTTCTTTGAAAAAGAAAAAAAGAAAGATTATGAACTATTACTTCTGAAAGAATTAATTATATCTTGTAACTTTGGAAAAAAATGTTATTAGACATGTTCAGATTTTTGGTTTGCTTGGATCTGATTTCCTCTCAGCTTTTAGGAATGTTTTTCTTTACTTCTTTTTCTTCCAAGATTTAAGCATAAAACCACAATAAATGACAGGAAATTGGAAAATTGGGTTGAGGAGAAAGAAATATGCAGAAAAAAAATTTGCCATTTATTTCAATCATTTGAAACCAATCCTTAAAAATATTCTTAATTGTCTTTAAGAATTAATTAACACATTGAATGAAAAGATAGAAAATTCTACAGTTACATTGTGTTAGCCACTGGATACACAGTAACAAGGAAAACACAGAGTCTGGCTTTCTGTGGAGTTTATAGACTCACAGAAAAGAAATACAACCAGGAACGGGAAGTAGATTAATGAAACCATAAAATAGGGTTTAGAGGTTGTTTTGAGATGAAAGGGAGAAAAAGTAGAGAGAGTAAGGAAGATTGCTGATCTTACACAGAAAGCCTAAATGCCATTTGAGAATTCTGGAACAAGATCTAGTTTAGGGGAATTAGTGTATTTAACACTGTGATTAACAGAGAAGAAAATAAAATATTTGCTGGCTCACACAGAATTAGTTAAATGTCTTAATTCAAATTTCATAATCAAAATAAAGACTTCTAAGAAGGAACTGATGTAATGCTGATTTTGTGGATAATATAACTCTGATAAAAGAGCTTTGGTATGAGTTGAAGTGTCCATAAAAAGGACATTATGAAAATTATGTTATTTGAACTGTGCCCAGGCTTTGGGATGGCAGATGAGTGAAGGGGCAGAGCCCAGTACCGTGAATTGAAGTATAGTTTTCCTGGGGAGGAGAAAGGATATAAGAATGACCAGTCTTGGCAAACTCTGGATGGTCTTGAAAGTCAGAAATGGAGGATTGAACCTGATCTAATAGATAGTGTGGAAAAAAATTGTAGAAGAAAATCTGATGTTCATGCTGATATTCATAAGTGATAGGCTGAAATGAACTGGCAGATCAGACCGAAGGCAGAGAATGCTGTCTACAGTTAGTGACCGGATTCCAGGCATAAATCAACATAGCGCTGCCCCACAGAAGGGTTATTGAAAATGGACAGAAAGAGGAATTATTTTTCAAGATATATTATGAATTATTTCAAGTAACCAAATAGGAATACAGAATTAAAATTATATGCATCAATGCACTCACCAGCCAGCTTTATTAAATCTTATACTAATATGTTTTATTTGCTTCAGACCATTTTTCTGCAAAGAACATAAATAGCTGTCATTCTCTTTTGCCTTTCTCAAAAGTAAATGCTGTTGTGAATTGAGCATTTATTGAGTCTATGCATCTATATATTTACTGCGTGTTTAGATATAAACACTGTAATTGATGATCATTTTACCAGATGTTATAATTTACAAAAATGGCAGCAAAAGTACATTTCATTTTGTAAGTTACTTTTTTCACTCTAACACTATATATATGTGTGTATATATAATACTTAGCTGTGTCATTAGATGATATTTGCTCTTTTTGCACAATGTATAGCTTTATGTTGCAACTATAATATGATTCATATTCATATTTTTCAGTGATAGACATTTAGGATGTTCTCAGTTTGGGCTATTGGAAGCAATTCCTCAGCAAAAATTTTGTGTCTCCTCATGAAACAATAAAAATTCTAGAAGAGAATGTGAGGAAAACGTTTGACAATATTGGCCTGGGAAAAGATTTTATTAAAAAGACCACCCCAATGTCAATTGCAGCAACACCAAAAATAAACAAATGAGTTTTGATCAAAAGCTTCTGCACAGATAAGGGTACAGCAACTAAAGCAAACAGGCAGCCTTCAGAACGGGAGATTTTTGCATGTTATAAATCTGACAAAGGGCTGATACCAGATTCTATAGAGAACTCAAATTAATTTAACAAGAAAAGAGCAAACAACCCCATTTATAAGTGGGCAAGAGACTTGAACAGAAACTTCTTTGAAGATGACAGATGAATGGCTAACAAACATATGAAAAAATGCTCATTGTCTTTAATCATCAAAGAAATGCACATCAAAACCACTCTGAAATATCACCTAAGTCCAGTGAGATTAGCCCATCACAAAATCCCAAAACTGCAGATGCTGGCGTGGATGTGGAGAGAAGGGAACACTTCCACACTGATGGAGGGATTGCAAACTAATACAACCTTTATAGAAAGAAGCTTGAAGAATTCTTAAAGCACTAAAAGTTGACCTTCCATTTAATCCTACAATTCCATTACTAGGTATCTACCCAGAAGAACAAAAATCATATTACCACAAAGACATTTGCACCACAATGTTTATTGCAGCTCAATTCACAATTGCCAATCGTGGAAGCAACCCAAATGCCCATCAACCTATGAATGGATTAACACACTAGGGCACATGTTACCATGGAGTATAATCAGCCATAAGAAAATATGGAGACTTTACATCTTTTGTGTTTACCTAGATGGAGTTGAAACACATTCTTCTTATTAAAGTATCTCAAGAGTGGGAAAAAAAATCTAATGCACTCAGTACTAATATGAAACCAATACATAAACAATCACATACCCACACAAATGATAAAATGCAAATATAGTCTAGCAAGGGGAAGGGGAGATGGGGGAGAGTGAAAGAGGGAAGGGGGTGGAAGGAAGGGAATGAGCAGGAAAAGGAGGGCAATTGGTGGGATCTCAGCTAAAGTTCACAATGTGAGGGTGTTCAGCACATCCCCTGGGTGAAGGAGTCAACTACAACTTGAACTTTAGCTTAGAAATGAAAGCAATGTAACTTTAAAATGTATACCCTCATATTAATTTGAAGAAAAAATTGTGTCTCTTGATGCATAAATCTTATTCACTTTCTCTATGTTTATTTGGAGAAGTAAAATTTGATGGTTGTGTGGTAAGAACATCCTCTCATTTATTAGCTATTATTAACATGCTCCAAAAGAGTGATTTCGGTTTCCACTAACCATGTGCATATGTGTTAGTTGATCTTCAAACCTGTGTCAATACGTTTCTTCTCAATGTTTGCCAATCTAGTAGACAACAAATGGTTTCTAACTGCAGTTTTAATGTTCGTTTCTCTGATTACAGAAGTATAGGCTGCATTTTCCTTTTTGGGTGTCTCACTTTGGTGTTTGTATATGTATTTCCTATTGTGCTATCTTTTTGAATTACAGCAGTCCTTTACAGATAATCTTCAGTCACTATATACGTTGGAAAAACTACTCTCATTTCAGAAGATTTCCTTTCCAACTTAATGGTATCTATAGTTGAGCATGTAAAACAAAAAGTGGTTAAGTGTATATGTATATATTATTTTACTATTTGCATTTTCATCTTATTTAAGAAATCCTGTCTTATTTAGAAGTTATAAGTAAAACTTGGCTCTTCACATTCATGCACTTAATTTACCTGAAAATTATGTTAGTGTGTAGTGTAAGGAAGACATCTGATTTTATTTTATTTTTCTATTTTTTTGTTAATATAGATAAAACAATTTATCACTTTTTTTGTTTATAGTGTCAGTTTGTTAAAATGAAAGAACCTTATATATGTAGGCCTCCTTAGAGATTCTTTATGCTGTACCATTGGTATATTTTCACTAATCTGACAGTTTTAATTATTTTAGAGCTATAATAAATCTAGGTATCTGGTAGAACATGTCTCACTACCTTATTCATCAAAATTGCTATGCATGTTTTGCTATTTCTTCCAACTTGTGAATGTTAAGGTTAACATTTATAATTCTACCAAAAAACCTGATGACAAATGCAATTAATTGAATTGAATTTAAATATTAATTTGAAAAAACTCATATTTTGATAATTATGACATTTTCCAATCCATGAATAGGTAGAATTATTTCTATTTATTTAGATATTTATATCCTCCATTATTATTTTGTAATTTATCCTAAAAATCTGAACATTTTGGTCAGGTTTAATTCTGGGAAATTTATGCTTTTCATTGCTAGTTGAATAACACTGAAGCTTATCCCCTATGTTTCCCTGATAGTTTTGCACTGATATATAATTTTGGGCTTTATGAATTAGAAAGTTGACATAGTTGAGGCTATTTAGCTCTTCAAAGCTTTGATTAAAATACAAAAACCACATAACAAAATCCCAAAACTACAGATGTTGGTGTGGATGTGGAGAGAAGGGAACACTTCTGCACTTCTGGTGGGAATGCAACTAATACATCCTTTCCAGAAAGAAATTTAGAGAACACTTAGAGAAATAAAACTAGACCTGCCATTCGATCCTACAATTCCTCTACTAGGTATATACCCAGATGACCAAAAATCACTTTACGACAAAGACATTTGCACAAGAATGTTTATTGCAGCCCAATTCATAATTGCTAAGTCATGGAAGCATCCTAGTGCCCACTGACTCATGAATGGATTAACAAATTGTGGTATATGTACATCATGGACTATTATGCAGCCATAAAAAAGATGGAGACTTCACCTCTTTCATGTTTACATGGATGGAGCTGGATCATATTCTTCTTAGTAAAGTATCTCAAGAATGGAAAAAAATACCTTTGCTATGAAATCAATATATAATCACCCACACTTTCATACAAAAAATAAAACACAATTGTAGCCCAGAAAAATACAAAAAACAAACCACAATTATAGTGCAGAAAGGAGAGAAGAGGAGGACGGGTGGAGGGAGGATAATCGGTGGGACCTCACCTACTGTGCATATTGCAAGCAAACATGTCAAATATATTAACAGTAGAGTATAAATGTCTAAAACACAACAATTAAATAAGTGAGGTGAATGATATGTTAACCAGGTTGACGTAAACTTTCCAAACTGTATATAAAATCAGCACATTGTACCCCATAAATGCAGTAATGTACACAATTATGATCTAATAAAAAATAAAATAAAGTATACAGTCCAGTGTTTTAAAAAGCTCAGGTGAATCCTAAAGGCACTGACAGGAGGCTGTCAACTAACTACATTCCGTGTAGCTAAATAGCAAGCCTTTCTTTAAAGGTAGATGGGGGCAGGTGTGGTGGCTCACGCCTGTAATCCTAGCACTCTGGGAGGCTGAGATAGGTGGATTCCTCTAGATCAGGAATTGGAGACCAGAGTGAGACCTCATCTCCAAAACCTAGCCAGGCCAGGAGTTAGAGGTTGCCATTTGGTTGTTGTGAGCTAAAACCTAGCTGGGTCAGGAGTTGGAGGTTGCTGTGAGCTATGACATCATGGCACTCTACCAAGGGCAATGTAGTGAGACTCTGTCTCAAAAAAAAAAAAAAAAAGATATGAGTGTTGCACCTCCATAGCTGCCATATTTGTATTGTAATTTTTGTGAGACAGTCTTAAGCTGTTGCCCTGGGTAGAGTGCTGTGATGTCACAGCTCACAGCAACCTCAAACTCTTGAACTTAAGCGATTCTCTTGCCTCAACCTACCAATTAACTAGGACTACAGGCACCCACCATGACACCAGGCTATTTTTTGGTTGCAGTTGTCATTGTTGTTTAGTTGGCCTGAGCAGGGTTCAAACCCATCTGCCTCAATGTATGTGACTGACACCCTACCCACTGAGCTATAGGCGCCACCCTGTATTGTAATTTTTTTGATCTCTTATCCCACAAAATTCAGAATATCCTTCTCTCTTTTTTTTCTTTTTTGGGACGGATCCTCAAGCTATCCCCCTGGGTAGAGTGCTATGGCATCACAGCTCATAGCAACCTCCAACTCCTGGGCTCAAGCAAGTCTCCTGCCTCCGCCTCCCAAGTAGCTGGGACCACAGGCGCCTGCCACAACGCCTGACCATTTTTTGGTTGCAGCCATCATTGTTGTTTGGCGGGCCCAGGCTGGGGATTCGAACCTGCCACCTTAGGTGTACGTGGCTGGTGCCTTAGCCAATTGAGCCACAGGCGCCGAACCAGAATATCCTTCTCTTTAAATAATTCTTTGTGTCCTGGCTCAGCGCCTGTGGCTCAAGTGGCTAAGGCGCCAGCCACATACACCTAAGGTGGAGGGTTCGAATCCAGCCCGGACCCACCAAACAACAATGACGGCTGCAACCAAAAATAGCCGGGCGTTGTGGCAGGTACCTGTGGTCCCAGCTACCTGGGAGGTGGAGGCAGGAGACTCACTTGAGCCTAGGAGCTGGAGGTTGCTGTGAGCTGTGATGCCACAGTACTTTACCCAGGGGGAAAGCTTGAGGCTCCATCTCAAAAATAATAATAATAATAATAATTCTTTGTATCCTAAAAAGTGCCAGCACAGCTTCTTGCCCATGATAAAACCTTATTAAATGATGGTGCCTGTAGCTTAGTGGGTGGGGTGCCGGCCAATACCCTAAGGCTGGTGGGTTCAAACCCAGCCCAGGCCAGCTAAAACCACAATGACAACTGCAACAACAACAACAAAACAGCCAGACGTTGTGGTGGGTGCCTGTAGTCCCAGCTACTTGGGAGGCTGAGGCAAGAGAATCGCTTAAGCCCAAGAGTTTGAGGTTGCCATGAGCTGTGACGCCACAGCACTCTACTCAGGGTGACAGCTTGAGACTCTGTCTCGAAAAAAAAAATACCTTATTAAATATGTGTAAATACACTAATAAACCCTTGCCCAATTTAGGC
>CAUYQV010129479.1:0-11029 GCA_963574575.1 Galagoides demidoff
ATCTTACTATGAAACCAATTTATAGCTTTCTTATGAAAGCTTGTTATAACCCAATTATAGCCCAAGAAGAAGGGGAAAGGGGAAAGGGACAGAAGGGGAACGGGGAGGATGTGGTGGAGGGAGAGTAGATGGTGGGACCACACCTACAGCGCATCTTACAAGAGTACGTGTGAAATTTACTAGGTGTAGAATATAAATGTCTTAGCACAATAACTAAGAAAATGTCGTGAAGACTATGTTGACCAGTTTGATGAAAGCATTTCAGATTGTGTGTAAAACTAGCACATTGTATCCCATGATTACATTAATGTACACAGCTAAGATTTAATAAAATAAATAAATAAATAAATGTGAAAAACTGTAAATATACTTACTCTGCTTTGAATTTCTTTTGAAAAAAATTTAATTAATGATCTTTAAAAATTTTCACAGCAGAGCTAAGATCCTCTCAGAGCACACCAACTGAAAATCACTGCTCTAGAATGTTATGTTTTTTCCCAATTCTATAAACATAGCATGAACGTGTACTATTTACCTACTAGATTACTAGTTGTAGCAATTACACTAAAATCCAAATCATATCTCTGATCACAAAAGAACTAAGCATTTAGGTACATAGCTCCTTTTTAAGAAGCACAGCATTGTAAGGGAATCAGCTGCACACACATCAAAAATATATAAGTTTTAAGGAATAATACAACCACCTGATTAAGGGGTGATAAATTCTTGTTAGGGAAAAAAAAAAATAAAAGCTTAATCTGAATCCTATAAGTGAAGACTTTCAATTAGGGGAGAAGAAATTCAAGTAAGTAATTATGTCAGCAGTTCATTCTCCTACCTTTAAGCAAGTTTAGTCTTATTCCAAATGTGCAGCTATAACCTGTGATACCCAGGATGGCCACATAATCTACCCATAGTCCCCTTCCCCTGCCAAAAAAAAAATCACAGGGTAGTAATGGGAACTAGAATAATCTTCAATTTCTAAGGGCAGGAAGCTTTCAATTATCCCTCAATCATTTTGTAAGGAATATTGTACCACCAAATTAATAATACAAAAAGTACTTATAATGAATATCTTTTCCCCTACTATTATTTTCCCTTTAAATAAAAGTAGAAGATAAAATCAAGTATGTACCAAAATGGAAGAAGTGTTCCTTTCATCTTTTTTATTCAGCTTGGCCTGGAAATGTAACTAATTAAAAATCTGGCAGATAGAAAAAGTGACTAATAAATTAAAAAATAGTCTTGTTGAGTAAACTCTCTACAGAGGACACACAGAAATAACTGGTTAAACAATATAACCATCAATGGCAAGAGTTGAATTTCTAATTGCATGATTGCTAATCAACAGCATTTTTAAAATTCTAACATTTATGACATGATTATAAACTATAAAACTAGTTATTTGGTGATGTTACTATTATTACATCTGAGTTTGATAATGATTTGTGGTGATATTAAAAACAAATATAGACAAAGTAAGTCCTTATTTTGTTTTAGCAATATATACTGAAATATTTGCAGATGTAATGACATCTAGGATAACCTTAAAAATAACATGGCAAGGAAAGAAAGGGAGGAGTGAAGATATTAACAAGAGTGGCCGTGACCTGATAATGGCTCAAGCTGAATAATGGGCATATAGGGGCCCCATGACACTACTACGTCTCCTATAAAAGGAAGATAAGATTTTCCATAAGAACTTTTATAAAATGCAGTGGGGGGACTTAACTAATAGCAAATTATGTCATAAAAGTAAGTATAGAATATTACAAATCTTACCCCCTTGAGACACAAATACTACTATATCTAAGAGCTTATTCAAGCTTAAATGATGACTTATGTTCTCAGAAAACATAAAGATATTCCTCAAAGAAGTGTTACCTAGAGCGCTTCTTAACTTCTTAATCATATATCACTGAGAATGTATACTAAGAATAAGATAGGTCCCAAACCCCAAACTAGTACTACTAAAATACACACTCAGGAACTCATAAGAAATCAGAGTGCCCCTAAAAAGCAGGAAATTCTTTATTAACTACATGTCATTCATTGTTAATAATTTCCTCTATGCCTTCATATGGACCACCATTTATTTTTATTAAAAAGAAGATAACAATAATAATTTCCTTTCTCTGATCATTGCCAGATAATTTATAAAAGCAAAATTTCCAATCTCTATTGTGTCACTGAAAGTTTTATAAGTATTAATAGTACTAATACTAACACTGACAAACTCATGTCAAATCCATTTGCATGGTCACCAGCTAAATATCAAAGACAAGCATAATACATACTGGAGGGCGGCCAGGACGACCCCTTTTTCTTTTTCCTTTGACTTCTGTTTCTTCAAGTTCGCTGCCAGCATCAGAATGGGCAGTAGTTTCATTAGTTGAATCCCTAGAAAATGTTATATTACTTTAGTAAACAAATTAATTAACAAATACAATGCAGTTCTATTTCACTACTTTTCTTACCTCCTGCTATATGGCTGATTAGAAGTGAATTATATTTCTATTTTCAGAAAAACTTTTAAGTAAACCAAAAATGTTGTCCTACTGCTTAACATCACATTATGGAGTGAAATGAGTAACTCAAATAAAGAGGAAAATGGCAACTGATATACAAAATATAAATGCAAAATACAACTGCAGAAGATCAATTCTTCCATATAAAAGATGAAAGCTTTTGAGTAGTTTTACTCACTTTATAAATCATGAAAGTTAGTGGTATGCTGGTAAATGTTTATGAATTGGCTCATCAAAAAATTGTAAGCATGGAAGTTACAAATGTTACTCATATATATAGGATATGCAAATTGCACACAATTTGCAAACAATAATAAAACACAAAGTACTCCTTATCATAAATTTCATATAACCAATTGATACACATAAAATGATTTTGATAATTTCTGCCAAACTCTCATATCGAAATCTAATTTATGGTTGCAACTGATGAATGAATAGGAGTTTTGACATAAAAGCTTGTTGCTGTTTTGTTCATTTTTATGAACAGGATGCAAGTGAAATGGCAAAGACATTTGTTGGAACTTCATTCGTTAGTCAAAATGGTATGAGCAACTTCATTGCTGAACTGGGTAACAGTTACCAAATACTGAAACAATACTTCCTCGATTTATTTTTTGTTATTCATATAATGTAATGGCTACAGATCATACAATACACCCTTAAGCTGAACCTGTATTGTTAAGAATTTATCACTTTGTTAAGTATGCAGACAGCCAACAGAACAATAAGTTAAGGCCTGATTTATAGTATTTGCTGATTTTCATGGTGTACATATTCCCAGCCTAGCCAATTTCACACAACCAAAGTGACAGCAGCAAACTGAGTTGGGAAGTGATAAACAGTAGTACACTGCTGAAACCTATTTCCATCATACAGATACAAAAGTTACAAATAACAACCTCCAGTGCACAGATAATATTAATATGTAAAATAAGAAGTGATATTTGAACTATTTATTTTTAATATGTTTTAAGCTTATACAAACTTTTAATGTTTTACAATGGCTATGTTGTGTTTAACTGACTTGCAAAATTCCTGAAAAATCTAATATTCTGCTCTCACAGGCCAATACAGGCTGGCTTCAACACAGCACTGAAAAGATACAGATAGCATAAATAAGAATCTCTTCCCTAAATTCTGGATTACTTACTTAAGGATATATATAAAATTGCAAATAGTAGGAAGGGTACAAAGCAAACAGTAAGTCTAACTCACAATCTATTATTAATATTCTCAATCTGCTTCACTAAATACTCTTCTCAGGCCCACTCCCTCTTTGTGTTGATTCCTTAAAGGTCTACTCTTTGTGTCTACTTTTTTTCCTTTACACTACACTCCCATGGAGAACTCATCCATCTACATGTGTAACTTCTATACAAATGCTTCAACACCCTAACACCTGACCACATTCCTTATCTCTAACCTAAGATTTCTAACTTGTATGTATGATATGTTTCTCTGAATGACACCTTAAATTCAGCAAATATACTATATCTGAAATTAAGTCCAACGTTACTTACTTCCAGCTGTCTGCTTAAAGAAATAGCACGTAAGGCTGGCCACAGTGGTTCACACCTGAAATCCCAGCACTCAGGGAGGCCAAGGCAGGTGGATTATCTGAGTTCAGGAGGTCAAGACCAGCCTTAGCAAGAATGAGACCCCCATCTCTAAAAACAGCTGGGTGTTATGATGGGCACCTATAGCTCCAATTACTTGGGAGGCTGATGCAAAAGAATCACTTGAGCCCAAGAGTTTGAGGTTCTTGTGAGCTATGACACTACAGCACTCCATAGGGGCACAGAGTGAGACTGTCTCAAAAAAAAAAAAAAAAAAAAAAAAAAGAAAAGAAAAAGAAAAAGAAAAAGAAAAGAAATAGCATTAATTAAATGATTTTTAACTCAGTACATGAGTTTGCTTTGAATTATTATATAAATTTATTATTGTCACCATTAGCCTGTTACTCAAATTCATAGACTCCTAACCACCTTCTTCCTGTGCCTCCCGCTAACACAAGATATCTTTGGTCATCCTTCTCAGTACAATAACCTTAGTCTTTCCATGATTACTATCATAATCACACTCCCTGAAATACTCTCAATTTATTTCCCTGCTTCTACCAAATCTCCTATTGAAGCCATTCTCCATACTACTGCTAGAAACATTCTCACATCATGTTACTCCTTCACTTGCAAATCTTCCAATGTGGTATTTAAAACTGTAAGTAATATTAAAAAAAAAAGAAGAAGAAGAAGTAGTCCAGGGGTCAGCAAACATTACCTATAGGACCATATAGTAAATATTTTAGGCTTGTAGATCTTATGGTCTTTATAGTTACTACTCAACCCCAGGGCCATAGCATAAATGCAGCTACAACAATATGTAAATAAATGAATATGGCTATGTTCCAACATTTTATTTAGAAAAAAAAAAACAGGCATCTGAGTTACTTGCAGTAGTTTAACCATCCCTGATTTAGTCAATCTTATTCGTCTCTACTAAATAGCAATAAATCATGCTTTTTCTCCTCATTATATTCCAAATAAACCACATTCAGCATATTCTATGTCCGTTTATATGTTATCTAGAATACATATGCACAAAAACCTTATAAGAAACATACTACTGCCCAGATTTCAGAGATGAGAAAATGAGCACCCAAAAACCTAATGAACTTGTCTAGACACACAGTAGTCATTCACATAGTCTAGTACGTGACAGAGTCCAGTTAGATCAAGATAAATTTAAATTTCTACTTTTGTGTAAGGATACTGAAATGCAAACATTTTGTATTTATCTTGTGCAAATAAAATTTACTAGTGCTTTTGAAGCTTATAGAAATCCATAGGCAATTACAGTAGCAGATCAGCTGCAGCATATATTAAGTAACTAAGTATTTTTTGACCCCTCTCCCCTACAAATAAACCCCAGAAAAGTACAATTTAATAATTCTGCCAATTGCAGCCAGCTTAAAAGGTAATAACTATTGCCAATAAAAGGTAATGTACTCTCATTAGTATGTGTATGTATATTTATTAGAACATATAATAATTTTATTTTGAAAATTTCAAACAGTAGAAAAGATATAATATAAGAAAGGCTGGGAATGATGGCAACATGCCTGCAATCCTAGCATTTTTGGGAGGCTGAGGTGGGCCCAAGACCTTTGTCTCTCCAAAAATTACAAAAATTAGCTGGGTGTAATGGCACACACCTATAGTCCCAGCTATGTCAGAGGCTGAAGCAGCAGGACTGATTGCTTGAGTCCAGGAGGTTGAGGCTGACTACAGTGAGCTATAATGACACCACTGTATTCCTCTATCCTGGCCAACAGAGGAAGAGAAGACTGTATCTCCTCCTCTCTCAAAAAGAAACACAAGGAAAAGTTTCACTTCATTCTAACATAACTCTGAATCCTAATCTACAAAATACAATGTTAATAGATGACCACATCATAAATATTGAGGCTTTTGCAAACACATGTAATATATAAATGTAAATAAATATCTAATTTCCATTTTTCAAGTGTTGAATAAATGAGACTTTTCTACACAAATACATGGATTCTTGAATGGTAAAAATATATAGTTTTATTTAACTACTTCTCTATCAATGAGCACTTATTTGTCTCTACCTTTACACTATTACACAATACAAAAAGAGTTGAAATGACTGTCCTTATACATAAATCTTTATAAATTGATGAAGTTTCACTCTAGGACAGACAGTAAAAATGCTGGGTCAAAGAATTTATGCAAAATTAAGCTCTAACCAATCTCCTCAAAAATCTTGAGAATGGCTAATTTTCACATTTATAGAACTACTGGACATAAATTAAGATAAAAGGCTGACTCTTATAATAAAAATGATTTTGTTCCTAAATCTCTCTACAAGTTTTTTCTGCCTCTTTCCATCTCTACTATAACCACTTTAGTTCAAGTTGTCAGGAGGTAGAAAGGAATGAGCTAAAGACGAAGAAAAAGACTTAAATTTTATCAAGCAGATAAAAGAATTTGGACAGCTTTGTATCTTAGAACTCTGTAGGGAAAAAAGAAGGCCAGGATCAGTTAGAAGGTTGTCTCTTGGAAAAGAATTATATGAATGAGCTGGGCAATAATATTAAATAAATAATTGTTTAAATTGCTGATCTCTTTCATTATATCTAAACCATATTTAGCATAAAGTATCAAAGTATGCAGATTCCTGATTTGCATCTTGATAAAAGTTATAAAAGGAACACTATCTGACATTACTAGGACCACATTTCCCAAAGGATCCAAAATAAACCCAAATTCTGCCTCTCTTACAACTCCAACAAATCTAATAAAATGCCATCAAAAATGCCAACTGGGATATTCCATAGATTTCTTCTGACAGCCAGAATGGCTCAACATGTCAATCTCAGGGAAAATAAAGAATCTTAATGAAGGAATTAGGAGTGAATAGAGAGGGACAGGAGTCAACAAAGTTGTTTTTGTAAAGGGCCAGACTGAATGTTTCAGGCTTTTCAGGCAATACAGTTGCTATTACAACTTATAACACAAATCAGTTGTAACCAGTATCTAAAGGAATGAGTCTGGCTGTGATCCAACAATATTTTACTTGCAAAAATAGGCAGCACACCAGAGTCAGTCTATGGGCTATCATTTGCCTTCCCCTGGTATAGGGCATTAACATCTTTTTTGTTATCAGAGAATATGCTGATATTGCAATAGCAAAATCCATGGACAGATAAGGTAATTACACACCCTAATAATTAGATTATAATATATTGTCCAAATATCAGAAAACATATTGATATGGCTTTTCCAAGAGAGCATTTAGAAATATATTATACAAGCCAGCAGACAAACTAATACATATCCACATAAGCAAAAACTGAATTTAATTCAAGTTGGCAAGAGAGGGGAGGAGCAAGGGGGAAAAAGGCATAATATAAGGGCATATTGCATAATTCCTGAGTAGGAGACCTTAGCTAACAAACGCAAACATTGTAACCTAATCATTTGTACCTTTATATTAGTCTGAAATTTAAAAAATATATTCTTTCTCAAAAAATAAGAAAATTATAATACTTACTGCAACACTGGTAACTCTGAAGTAATCATTGCTGAAGTGGTCCTTCCACAACGCAGCAAAAGAATCAAGTGAAGTACAACTCGAAATTTTTAAAATAACCTCAAAGGCAATCCTGTTGTTTAAAAAAAAAAAAAGAAAAGAAAATTATTTTAATAATAAGTAACATACTCATTTTGAAATAAATTGAAGATTTGAGAATACATAATCTATAAGCAAGCCACACTACCAGTGATTGCACTACTTGGTATTTATCCAAATAGCTTAAAAACTTATGTCCACAAAAAATGTGCACATAGAGATTTATAGCAAGCTTATTCGTAATAGGCAAAACTTAGATGTGACCACGATGTCCTCACTGGTAAACAGAAAAATATATCCATTCTGATAGTATAATATTATTTGGCAGTACAAAGAGTTATCAAGACATGAAAAGACATGGAGGAACTAAGTGAAAGAAGTCAGTATGAAAAAGATATATACTCTGTGTGTGTGTGTGATGCATATATGACATTTTGGAAAAGGCAAAGCTATGGAGACAATAAAAGGATTGGTGGTTCCCAGGAGGTGAGGGATGAGAGGGATTAACAGGTTGATCACAGAAGATTTTAGGATACTAGTCTGAATGACATACATGTCATTATACATTTGTCAAAACTCACAGACACCAAGAGTAAAACCTAACATAAAGCAAAAACTATGGGTGATAATGACATCTCAATACAGATTCATTAATTGTAACAAATGTACCACTCTGGGGTAGGGTGCTGATAATAAGGGAGGCTGGGCATGTTGGGACAAGGAATATAAAGAAACTCTATTTTCCCCTCAAATTTGCTGTGAACTTTAAACTGCTCTAAAATAGTAAGTCTAATTTGTAAAAGGCAGTATAAATATTTGGAGAGATAACAGAGGAGAATGTTCAAAAAATAATGTAAAACACTAAATAGGATGTAAGACCAGAGAATGCCTAAGCAGAATATGCCAAAATATACAAATTGCTAAAAAAAGAAAAAAAAATCAAAGTTAGGGTGATGTCTGTGCCTAAAATGAGTAGGGCGCCAGCCCCATATGCCAGAGGTAGCACGTTCAAACCCAGCCCAGGCCAAAAACCGCAAAAAAAAAAAAAAAAAAAATCAAAGTTAAAGGGAAAATTCAAAAGGAAGAGAAAGAAACAGGATGCTTCATGTACAGAAATAACAAAGTAAGAATTACATCAGACTTCTTACTGGAAACTATGTAAACTGAAAAGACAATGGAATCAACATCTTTGAAGTGCCGAGAGACAAAAAGTCAATCCTGAATTATATACCAAATAATAAAAGTCTTTCAGAAAGGAAAGAAAAGATAACATCATAGAAAAGGGCAGAGTAGGAAGCACCAAGAATAAACCTCTCCTGTGAAGCAACCCTTAGGTTGATAAGAACTGACAAAAGTCAACTTTTATAGAAATCTTGAATCCAATAAAAATTTACAACAAAGGGGGGCGGGGTGCGTACAAAAGGAGTTGCTCAATTTGAGGAAAAGGCACAATGGCATTTTTGCTTAATTGCCTATATCCCCCAGCCCTACCTCAACAGTGTCAAGGGAAACAGCAGACCAAATTCTTGGCTCAGCATGCTGATGCCAGGGGGAGCAGCATACATTTAAAACTCTAGCTCAGGCATCCTCAAACTACAGCCCATGGGCCACATGCAGCCCGCCTAGGACATTTATCTGGCCCACCAGGTGTTTTTGCCACCGCTGCCTGTCCTGATTAGCAGCTGACTCGTCCCAGAGCCCGCAGTCCTGCCCTCCAAAGGTCTGAGGGACAGTGAACTGGCCCCCTGTTTAAAAAGTTTGAGGACCCCTGCTCTAGCTAATCTCTGAATTCTCTGCAAACAGAAGGTGGAGATTAATGCAGAGGTGCAAATGGCCTGGTTATTTAAGAAATATCTCAGTAAAGTGCCAATCTGCAAACACCAAGACAGGTTTTGTTCCCATTATGGCTCTAGTTCTTTAAGTAAATCTGTCAGGTTATTGGTTGACTACAAAAGTAAAAAAAGTAAACTCAGTGACCATGCATGACAACAAATACAGTCTTCACAAAAATGATTTGGGGGGAAAAAAAAATCACCAAATAAAGAGATGACTACAGCTCTCAACAAGCAACATTAAACTTGAGGGTTAGGGATAAGGAATGCTTTTAGAAATGCACAAATCATTAAATTGGCTCCAGAAAAAAAAAAATAGTAAGTTTGAATAGACCCACAAGTAAAGATACTGGATCAGTTATCAAAAACCTCCCCAAAAAGAAAAGCCCAGAACCAGACAGCATCACTTGTGAACTACATCAAAAACATTATCATCAATTTTCTCAAATTCTTCTAAAGTATAGACAAAGAGAGACTACTTCCTACCTCATTATGAGGTCAGCATTTCCATAATACCAAACTATACAAAAACACTGTTAAGAAAAGTAAACATCAATATCTCTGATGAACATACAAGCAAAGATCTGCAACAAAGCATTAGCAAATTAAAACATACAATGTGTAAAAAGAATTACACACCAGGACCTCTTGGGGTTTATCCCAGGTATGCAAGGCTGGTTTAATATTTAAAACTCAATTAATGTAATACCTCACATTAGCAGCTAAAAAAGAAAAACTACATGGTCATATTGGGAAAAGCACTTGGCAAACTACAATACTCATTGATAATAAAAACTATCAGTAAACTTGGAATAGACGGGAACACACTCTGCTTGATAAAGAACATCTCCAAAACAACATACTTAATGATGAGAAACTCAAAGCCTTTCTGGTAAGACTACTTACAAGGCTAGGATGCTACTCTCACCACTCTTTTTCAACAATAAGATAAGAAAAAGAAATAAAGGATAAAACTGTCTCTACTCCCAAACCTCATCACTTGTCTATGTAGAAAATCCTTAAGAATTGACCAAAAAAAAAAAAAAAAAAAAAAAACCCCCCTCCTGGATCTAATTAGTAATTTATAGTTGGGTTTCAAGTAAAAAACTGACACAACTCCCAAACCTAATCACTTTTCTATTTATAAAACCATAAATAATTGACAAAAAAAAAAAAAAAAAAAAACCCCACCTCCTGGATCTAATAAGTAATTTATAGTTGGGTTGCAAGTCAATAACTTTCCTCTGGACTAGCAATGAACAAATGGAATTTAAAATTAAGAATGTAATACTGGCTCAGAGCCTGTGGCTCAATCGGCTAAGGCGCCAGCCACGTACACCTAAGGTGGCGGGTTCAAATCCCCAGCCCGGGCCGCCAAACAACAATGATGGCTGCAGCCAAAAAATGGCCGGGCGTTGTGGCGGGCGCCTGTGGTCCCAGCTACTTGGGAGGCGGAGGCAGGAGACTCGCTTGAGCCCAGGAGTTGGAGGTTGCTATGAGCTGTGATGCCAT
>CAUYQV010129481.1:0-32961 GCA_963574575.1 Galagoides demidoff
ATTTATTTATTTATTTTTTGAGACGGAGCCTCAAGCCATCCCCCTGGGTAAAGTGTCATGGCATCACAGCTCACAGCAACCTCCAACTCCTGGGCTCAAGCGAGTCTCCTGCTCCGCCTCCCAAGTAGCTGGGACCACAGGCGCCCGCCACAATGCCCGGCCATTTTTTGGTTGCAGCCATCATTGTTGTTTGGCGGGCCTGGGCTGGGGATTCGAACCTGCCACCTTAGTTGTAAATGGCTGATGCCCTAGCCGATGGAGCCATAGGCACCGAGCCTATTTATTTATTTTTTGAGATAGAATCTCACTCTATTGCCCTGGATAGAGTGCTATGGCATCATCATAATTCACAGCAACCTCAAACTCCTGGGCTCAAACAATCCTCTTGCATCAGCCTCCTGAGCAGCAGGATGTTTGCTGCTCAGGAGCAGCACAATGCCTGGCTAGTTTTTCTATTTTTAGTAGAAATAGAATAGTCTTGCTCTTGCTTGGGCTGGTCTGAGCTCAAGAGATCCCCCTCCCACCTCGACCTTCTGGAGTGCTAGGATTACAGGCATAAGCCACTGCAGCTGGCCAATAATAATAATGATTTTTTAAAAATTAGAAATAAAAGTAAACCTAGGGATCTAGAAATTGAAAAGAAAACATACAGTAGAGGTGATAAGCACAAATCTGACAGTGTAAAATGCCAGCAGGCCCCTTGGAGATGGGATTTGAACATGTCTTCAGCATAAGCAACTACAGGGCTGCTATGCCATTCACTGAGGTGAAAATACTAAGGGAGGGTTTTGCAGCATGAGGACAGGTACAACCTGTTGAAGTCTGAGATTCCCAGTACACATTCAAGCAGAGACATCAACTAGGAGACTGAATATTCCAATCTATAGCTTAGGTGACAGCAAAGGACGAGAGATATTAATTTAGGCATCATCAGCATACAGGTGACATTTAAAACTGCAATATCTATTCATTTTTTAAGATGCAATTTAAGAGTTATTGCCTGTGAGGCTGTAAATGACCTCTTACACAGAGTGAAGGGCTCTTGAAGGAATCTGGATCTCTTACACACTCTATAATTATTTGTTTACCTGCTCCCTGTCATTCCTGAGCCCCAGCCCAGTGCACAATCCAGAATGACTCAGATACTGGTCGAATGACAATTCTAAGGTTTTAAGTGCTCCTCCTGGCATAGTACTAAGTAAAACAATGGGCACTCAAAAACGCTCCCGAATGAGGAAATGAGCCTACCTTCTGAGCAGCCAGACTCTGACTGCTTTCACTGAGAGCCAGACATGTAAAGTACTGGGCGCACTCGTCTAGATCCGTTTGGGGTAAAGAAGCCAGCAGCTGCTGGAGCTCTTCTTCAGTGGAAGAATCCTGAAATAAGGAAAAGAAATTACTCATAAATAAACTCAACCAGTGAGTACAACAAAAATACTTAAGAATCAAAAAATATATATATATACTAAAAACAGATAAAATTTTTTTTTTTTTGAGATAGGGTCTCACTATGTCGCCCTTGGTAGAGTGCTGTGGTGTTGTCACAGTTCACAGCAACCTAAATCTCTTGGGCTTAGGCGATTCTCTTGCCTCAGCCTTCCAAGTAGCTGGGACTACAGGCACCCGCCACAACACACAGCTATTTTTTACAGGTGGGGTCTCACTCTTTCTCAGGCTGGTCTCAAACTCCTAAACTCAGGCAATCCACCTACCTCAGCCTCCCAAGTGCTAGGATTAAAGGCATGAGCCATCACACCCAGACAAAAAAGAGCTAATTAATACTTTTATTCTTGAAAACAGTCACCAGCCAGGTAAATAAACAATCATTTAATTTTGAATTCTGTATTTTCATGCCTGCAACTTCAATCTGAGAGACCTATTGCAAATCGTAACTGTTTTCACCTCATCTTGACATTCTTGACATCTTGACTCAAATTATTATACCCTTTCTAACTATAGCTATTTTTTAATCCAGAGTTCATTACAATCTCATTTTTTAAATAATTAATATCTATTATATGCATTTTTCTTCTTTTCAAAAACTGACTCCTCTTATAGAATATTTTTTTTTTTGAGACAGAGTCTCACTCAGTAGAGTGCCGTGGTGTCACAGCTCACAGCAACCTCAAACTCTTGGGCTTAAGCTATTCTCTTGCCTCAGCCTCCCAGGTAGCTGGGACTACAGGGACATGATATAACACCTGGCTGTTTTTTGTTTGTTATTGTTGTTACTGTTGTTTAGCAGGCCCTGGCCAGGTTCGAACCCACCAGCCCTGGTGCATGTGGCTGGCGCCCTAACCACTAAGCAACAGGTGCCGAGCCTATTACAGAATTTTTAAGAATTTTTTTTTTTTTTTTTGAGACGGAGCCTCAAGCTATCCCCCTGGGTAGAGTGCTGGGGCATCACAGCTCACAGCAACCTCCAACTCCTGGGCTCAAGCGAGTCTCCTGCTTCTGCCTCCCAAGTAGCTGGGACTACAGGGGCCCACCACAATGCCCGGCCATTTTTTGGTTGCAGCCATCATTGTTATTTGGCGGCCCGGGCTGGGGTTCGAACCCGCCACCTTAGGTGCATGTGGCTGGCGCCCCAGCCGATTAAGCCACAGGCGCCGAGCCAAGAATTTCATTTTTGTTGAGCATGGTGGCTTACACCTGTAATCCTAGTACTCTGGAAGGCCAAAGAGAGTAGACCACTAGAGCTCAGGAGTTTGAGACCAGTCTGAGCAAGAGCAAGAACTCCATCTCTACTATGAATAGAAAAACTAATCAGGCATTATGTTGGGCACCTGTAGTCCCAGCTACTTGGAAGGCTGAGACAAGAGGATTTCTTGAGCCCAGAGTTTGAGGTTGCTGTGAGCTATGATGCCATAACACTCTACTCAGAGCAACAGAGTAAAACTCTGTCTCAAAAAAAAAAAAGTTTCATTCTCTAGTCTAGGAAAGCGACTCAAGAATCAGGCTTTAACATCTATGGTGATGGTTCTCAACCAGGGGCAACCCTGGAAACATTTGGCAATGTCTGGGTACATTTTTAGTTGTTGCCCCTAGGAGGCGCTACTGACATCTAGGGCATGGGGGCCAGGGATGCTGCTAAACATCCTGCAAGTGCAATCATCTACCACAAAGAATGATGTGACCCAAAACAGCAACAGTGTTGAGGCTGAGAAAACTTAGAAGGTACCAACTCACAGATGTTGATAATGCTATGAAGTTACCCAATGGTTTACAGAGACTCCCAATCCCCGGAAGCAGAAATAATATAGGAACAGCACCTTTTGAAGAATCAAATTTTTGTATGAAAACTACAATTTCAGTTTTATATCCTAGTTTACCTGCTTGTGAAAAGAAGCCAACTACTCTCTGAAAGTTTATTTTGTACCCAAAGTGAAGATGATACTATTTTTGACTCTTTAGATTATTCAATTTACTTACTTCTTTTAAAGATGGCAAAGGAGGTGGTGGGAGAAAAAAGCGAAGATCAGTCTCTTGGCTTCGTGCCAAACCAATGAGAATTCTCGGATCACAGGTCTGAGCAATTGTCCTATACTGGTAATCTATTGGAAAAGTAAACCTTTTGTTAACAACTAAATTCGCTTATAGTTGTCACAAGGATTAAATGAACAAAGTATTGAGAGCATTCTCATTTTTCAAGCAATCTACTTGAAAGCACTCTTAACTGCTCTACAGGTTTGTAGTGCAAAATTTCCCAAGTACTCTTTCACAGCTACAACTGCATTTACAATAAAGCTACATACCCACATTCCCACAATTCATCAAACAGTGCTCAACACACATCTGGAAACCAGGTCGCAATATGACTTTTAAGAAAAAATAAAGTTCAAGTGTAAAAATTAGTAATTCAGAACCAATTTAACTTCTTTTCCAATAATTTCAGTATTCAAAATTGTTCTGACCACTACTCAAAGCATATAAATTTGCAGTTAAGTCTACTGTCCTGGCTCAGTGCCTACAGCTCAGTGGCTGGGGCGCCAGCCACATACACCAGAGCTAGCGGGTTCAAATCCAGCCTAGGCCTGCCAAACAACAATGTCAACTACAACCAAAAAACAGCCCGGCGTTGTGGCAGGCGCCTGTAGTCCCAGCTACTTGGGAAGCAAGAGAATCGCTTAAGTCCAAGAGTTTGAGGTTGCTTTGGGCTGTGACACCACGGCACTTTACCAAGGGTGACAAAATGAGACTCCATCTCAAAAAAAAAAAAAAAGTGCTGCGGTGATGGTATGGTATTTTGGCATTCCAAGATGTCCATGAATATGTAGTCTGAGGCTCCAGATGATAGTACTTTGATTTAAACATGCTATTCCTTATATCTTATAGCACTTACCTCTTTCAAAACCCCTTTTCTAAGGTTAGGGTTGAGTTATTTCCAATCAAACAAGCCAGTAAGTGATAAGAGGCTTAATATTCCTGAATAAAGCGCGTGTCTGACTAGTGACAGCCTACTAGTCTTCAGATTTTTTTCTGGTTACGGATATCATGTGCATTTTGGAGGTAAAAAATAAGATGAGTGAGTTTGCCATGATTTTCTATCCTAGAATGTACATGACCTTTACTGTGTGTGTTCTTTGAATGTTGAAATTTTAGACTTGGTCAACCTACTGCTCAGCTATACCTTCATAAAGAGTGATAAGTCTTTATAATTTTAATAAGCTGGTATGTGCAACAATGTGAAGGTTTCTTATCTGATTTAATAAACTGCTTGAACATTAAAAAAATAAATAAACATGCCATTTTTTATGTATCAAAAACAAACTTCCATTAAATAGGAACCAAAAGAAAATGCAAGCACAACTTTAGGTGACAACTATAAGAATCAAGAGTTTTTCTCAGGAAAATACATAATCAAAGCTTTGTTCTAGTAGACAGTTATACCTATAGCTAGGCACAATGGCTCACACCTGTAATCCTAGCACTCTGAGAGGCCAATGCACGTAGATTACTTGAGCTCAGGAGTTCAAGACCAGCCTGAGCAAGAGTAAGATCTGTCTCTACTACAAAAAGAAAAACTAGCCAGGTGTTGTGGCAAGTGCCTGTAGTCCCAGCTACTTGAGAGGCTGAGGCAAGAAGTCTGGGTTACTCGGTTATAACCAGGGTAACAGAGTGAGACTCTGTCTCAAAAAAAAAAAAAAAAGGAAGTTATACCTATATACATGTATGTAAATGTGGATCTGTGTGTATGTGTGTAAGTATACACCTGCCTCATTTGGTCCTACCAAACACACCTAACTACCAGGTCAACAAATTTTCTACTTTCTCTATCAGTGAAGCTTCTTAAAAAAATTTTTTTTGGAGACAGTCTGACTCTGTCACCCCTGCTAGAGTGCAGTGGTGCCACCACAGCTCACTACAACCTCAAACTTCTTGCCTCAGACTCTCAAGTAGCTGGGACGACAGGCACTTGTCACAACACATGCCAGTTTTTCTTTTTTCTTTTGAGACACAGTCTCATTATGTTGCCCTCGGTAATGTGCCATAGCATCACAGCTCACAGCAACCTCAAATTCTTGGGCTTAAGCAATTGTCTTGCCTCAGCCTCCCTAGTAGCTGGGACTACAGGTGCCTGTCACAATGCCCAGCTATTTTTTGCTGCAGTTGTCATTGTTGTTCTAGCTGGGCTGGGCTGGGTTTGAACCCACCAGTCTCAGTGTATTGTGGCTGGTGCCGTAACCAGTGCGCTATAGGCGCCGAGCCCCAGTTTTTCTTCTTTTTAGTAGAGATAGATTTCACTCTTGTTCAGGCTGGTCTTGAACTCCTGAGCTCAAGCAGTCCACTTGCATTGGCCTCTTGGAGTTCTAGGATTACAGGTGTGAGCCACTGCTCCTGGCTATAACTTTCTACTAGAAAAAAGTTTTGATTATGTATTTTCTTGAAACTCTTGATTCTTCTGCCTCTCACGTAGCTACAACTCAAGGGACTACAGGCATCTGCCATGGCACCCAGCTAATTTTTTTCTGTTTTTAGTAAAGACAGGCTCTTGCTCTTGCTCAGTATCATCTGAAACTCCTGGCCTCAAGAAATCCTCCTGCCTCAGACTCCCAAGGTACTGGGATTATAAGCATGAATCACCAGGCCCAGCCAAAATACTTTCCACATATATCAAGCAGAGTTGAGTTATTTTGCTTCTTTCATCTCATTTCCTTCTCTTTTGTATCAGAATGGAGCATTAGGTGAGGTGTGCCGCCTGTTCAGTGGGTCTCCTCACCGTGCCAGTGGTGGCTCTCTGACATTTCCTGCACGGCCTCCAGTCGCTCTGCTTTGTCGTGGGACTTGCTCTTCCTCAGCAGCAGCCACGAGGCACAGTCGTGATCTTCTATATCAACAGTACTGAAAGGGCCTTTGCAACAACAAAACCAAAGAAGAAGACAACATGAACAGTTAAGGTATCATTTTTATCCTCACTTTTATTTAAGATGGTAAGTTATAAAGATCTGAAATCTACAACAGGAGAGGTAAATCCATATGCAGGATACATAATGATGGGTATATTTATCTGTTCTGTCATATAATTTTGTTATAATTATTGTTGAGTATTCCATGTGTGCTTTTTTTTTTTTTTTTTTTTTGAGACAGAGCCTCAAGCTATCCCCCTGGGTAGAGTGCCATGGTATCATAGCTCACAGCAACCTCCAACTCCTGGGCTCAAGCAAGTCTCCTGCCTCAGCCTCCCAAGTAGCTGGGACCATAGGCACCCGCCACAACGCCCGGCCATTTTTTGGTTGAAGCCATTATTGTTGTTTGGCGGGCCTGGGCTGGGGATTTGAACCTGCCACCTTAGGTGTACGTAGCTGGCGCCTTAGCCGATTGAGCCACAGGCGCCGAGCCAGAAGAATTGATTAATGGTACACTAACCTCCATAAACTTACCACATCTAGTTTCAGTAACTTATTTTTCTCATCTATATGCATGAAATCCCTTTAAAATAGTTTCCTAAACTATCTGAAAGGAATCTGTAGACAGAATGACAATTTACCCTTTCAGAGTTCAACCTGCATCTCCTGAGGTTAAGGCTGCAGTAACGTACACAGTGCTATTATCACACCCAAGAACACTAATAAAACTTTTCCAAAATCACCTAAAATCCAGTCTAACTCAATATTCAAGTTTTCCCAATTTAAAAAAAAAAAATCTTTCAAACTTCTTAAAACTAGGATTTTATTTTAGGTTTAGATCTTAGGTCTATTTTAATCCTAGAAAGTTTTCCTACTTCTTCTTTTTCATGATGCCAACTATTAAAGAGATCAGGTCAGCTCTTTTATAATGATCTCTAGTAGTCTAGTAGTTTTGCCTGATTATAAAATCTATACACTTTTTTTTTTTTAGACAGAATCTCACTCTTTGTCTAGGGTAGGATGTCTTAGCATCAGTCTAGTTCACACCAACCCCAATCTACTGGGTTCAAGTGATCCTCCTGCCTCAGCCTCCCAAGTAGCTGGAACTATAGGCATCTGCCACCATGCCCAACTAATTTTTCTAACTTTTTTGGTAGAGACAGGGTCTCGCTCCTACTCAGGCTGGTCTCAAACTCCGGAGCTCAAACAATCCTCTCACCTTGGCCTCCCGTAGTGCTAGGCTTACAAGCCAGAGTCTACATACATTTTTTGATGAAATATTCTCATGAGAAAGCATGAAACAAATTTTCTAAAAAATTTAAAATTATGACACCCTCATGAAGAGAATAGGGTATATTTAATCTCAGTATTTATTTATAAGAATCTGAGGAAGGAATAAAATTGTCCAAAGCATTAAGCCCTTAAAATTCAATATAGTGCAAGAGAATAATGTTTCTTAATTTTCTACAGCTATAAAAAATATTAGTATGAGCAATGACCAAAAATACCCTCACACTGATCATTCAAATGACTTTCAGATTGCTGACAGGAATTCCAAGTTAAATATTTCATACTTACCAGCAAACGGATTCCGTAATATCTTGGCTGTTGTTGCCAATACTTTTCTTACTGCTTTATGTAGCTCTTTTCTTGCCTGGTAGACAATCCCTAAAGTGATTGCAAACTTAAATAAAACCAACTACATATTCTTAATCCTATGCTCAATACTTTAAAGAGAAATGTATAAACTAGAGTCCGGTATTTTTCCCAAAAAACATAAAATAGCATCTTTATCTTTTCATTATCATTATCAATAGAACTAAAACCATTATGAGAACAAAGAGCTCTAGAATTAAAAATAGGTTAACTCTCCAAGTCAGAGAAACTGACTGGAGAGTTGTTTTTTGTTTTTTTTTTTTGACCCAAGAGTCTTACTATGTTGCCCTTGGTAGAGCGCTGTGGCATCACAGCTCACAGCAACTTCTAACTCTCGGGCTTAAGCAATTCTCCTGCCTCAGCCTCCCAAGTAGCGGGGACTACAGGCACCTGCAACAGTGCCCAGCTATTTTGTTGTTGTTGTTTAGCAGGCCCTGGCTGGGTTTGAACCCGCCTGCCTCGGTGTATATGGCCAGCACCCTAGCCATTAAGCTACGGACACTGAGCCCAAAAACACTATCTAACTAAAGCTAACAAAATCCTCATATTCAACATAGAATTGGCAACATTCAGGAAAATGTCTCTTATTATAAGTCCACCTAAAAGTGAAATTGGATGATACCTTATTAATGAGATTAGACTATAATAAATTATAAGCTATAACAACTATCTGTGTAATTGAAATTATAAACATAGCATAAAATCAGTTTGAAATACATGAAAATGGTGTAATAACAAATACCAACAGCATAGTGTAGTGATACATGCAGCTCACAGACAGAGGGTGGAACAGCCTGCCCCCTCTGAACAGCAGGTGCTCACAGGCACCCTCTGGCCAACAAGGTAGGATCAAATGTGGTGACTCATTAAACTACCTATATCTTTTTTTTTTTCAAATTAATATGAAGACTTGTACCATTAGGTTACATTGTTTGCATCTGTAAGATAAAGTCAGGGTTTTGGATGAGTCTTTCACCGAGGTAAGTCTACTAAATCTTGATGTAAAACAGTCCTCTACTCTAAAATTTCACGTTCAACAAGCAGCCATTTGGTTGTCAATTGCTAATGAGGCTTCTGGGTGACCTCAATATTGAGAAGTAGACTGTCCTAACTAGTAAAGACAAGTTTTCCAGCTTTTGTTACAAATAATAAATGAGCTGGTATTCATATTTATAAATACATCTCCTGAGTTTGGATTTAAATCCCTTAAGGCAAATACCTCTGAGCCAAACCAAGGGCCTCTGAACTGATGGCCCCACTAAGGTGTGGCATTCCAGATACAGACTAAAACAGCTATCTAGTCCTCACTTCACATAGTTTCAGGAAAGTCATAAACATGGGTTAAATACAGAAGTTCAGGGCAGCGTCTATGGCTCAAAAGGGTAGGGCGCTGGCCCCATATGCCAGAGGTGGCGGGTTCAAACCCAGCCCCAGCCAAAAACAAAACAAAACAAAAAAAAGAAAGTTTAAATATATATATATATAAGTCCAAAATTTGGTTTTCAATGAATTCTTTAGGGATCTGGTTCTCACAGCATTTGGTGATTCTTAGACAGCTGAATCTATCCCATTAATAATGTGTTCTGAATAAATTCATTTATAACTTTAATAACTAGCTTCCATTTTTCACAAAGATGAGATTACTTTACAATAAACTTACCATAATTTTCTCTTTTATCTAAAGAAACTTGGTGAACATATATATATGACTTCATTTTTTCTCTTTTTACCACTTGAGTATCTAATGTCAAAGATTTCTTCAGGGCCAGAACTTCATATGTAAGAAACAAAGAACCTCTTAAAAGAAACAAAAAAAATTCATCATAAATACATGATCCAAATATAACACAAGAATTACTCTCCTTTAAGTTTTTCATAGTACACTTTATTTACTTATAAATACACATACAATAATGTGCATATACAGTCACATAGTATATGACTACTTTTCAGTCAGTGATGGACTACACATACAAAGGTGGAGTTATTATTAGGAGAGATAGAATACTCATGAGTTGTTATTATGGAGATAGAAAATTCCTGTCCCCCAGTGTCGAATCAGCCATGGCAATGCTGCAATGAAATGGGTCACTCAGGTGTCTGTGGTGATACCAGTGTAAACAAACCTACTGTACGTCCAGTTGCATACAAACATTGCATAGGAGGAGAGTACTAAATACAAACATAGCATAGGAGGAGAATACTAAATACAAACATAGCATAGGAGAATACCAAATGTTCCCAACACAAAGAAATAACATGTTTGTGGTCGTGGATATTCAAATTACCCTGATCACATCACTACACATTATCTGTACTGAAACACATTTGTATCCAATAAATATGTGCAACTATTATGTCAATTTTTAAAAGTCTACCATATACAATTATATATAGTACATAATACTATATAATAATAGATGACCATACCAATCATTGGTTTATATATTTACTATATTATACTTTTTATCATTATTTTAGAAGGTACTTCTACTTACTAAAAATAACATTAACTGTAAAACAGCTTCAAGCAGGACCTCCAGGAGGTATTCTAAAAGAAGGGATGGTTAGCATAAGACCTAACAGCTCCATGCATGTTACTGCGCTGAAGACCCTCCAGTGGGACAAAATGTGGAGGAGGAAGACAGTGATACTGATGACCCTGACCCTATGTAGGCCTAGGCTAATATGTACATGTCTCAGTTTTTAATAAAAATTATCTAAGATTAAAAAAAATTTTTGCTGAGTGTAGTTACTTGCACGTATAATCTCAGCTACTAAGGAGGCTGAATCAGGAGGATCTCTTGGGCCCAGAAGTTCAAGGCCAGCCTGGGCATCACATGAAGTCCTCTTTAAAAAAAAGTTTAGTGTAGCCTAAGTGTAAGGTGTGATAACATCTACAGTAGTGAACAGTGATGTTGTCGGCCTTGATGCTCACTCCCCACTCTCTCATCCAGACCAACCTCCATTCATGGCTGAGTGCCCTACACAGGCGTCCTATTAGGAAAACATATATATATATATACACACACACATTTCAGTTCAATGAATAATAATAAATAGCTGTATAATGATAGCCAGGCAAGAGCAGAACATTAACAGTGCCCCTGAAGCCCAGTATTCTTCCCTGATCTTGACCCATTCTCTCATCTCTGTCATTTTTATTCTGAGTTTTTAGTATAATAGTGTCCTTACTTTTCTTTAGAGTTTTACCATTTCTTTTCTTTTCTTTTTTTTTTAGAGACAGTCTCACTTTGTCGCTCTCAGTAGAGTACTGTGGTGTCACAGCTCACAGCAACCTCCAGCTCTTGGGCTTAGGTGATTCTCTTGCCTCAGCCTCCCAAGTAGCTGGAACTATAGGTTCCTACCACAATGCCCAACTATTTTTTTGTTGCAGTTTGGCCGGGGCTGGGTTTGAACCCGCCACCCTTGGTACATGGGGCCGGTGCCCTACCCACTGAGTCACAGGCACGGCCCAAGAGTTTTACCATTTCTGTATGCATCCCTAAACAAGAGAGCTTAGTTTTGCCTCTTTTTGAACTTCCTATGAATTGAATCACACTTTATGCATTCTTTTGTTCAGCCTTATGTCTATGTGAATCATCCAAGTTGCTGCAAGTGAATGTAGCTCTTGGATTTATATTCTCACGTGGTGTGCGATTCATCCATTGTATGGATATACCACAGCTTATTTATCACTCCATCATAGATGGGCATCTGAGTCGACATAGTATTACAAACAATGGTGTCACATACCTTATACATCTACCCTGTGTACATGTGTATATGTTCCCCTGGAGTACTTATGTAGACATAGAATTACATACTTTCTGACAGTATAAATATTGTTCCAGTTTACCACATAATGGCAAACTGTTTTTCCATAAAGATTCGCTTTTGAAATGTTGTTTGTTTTGCATCCCAAAATGAACATTTTTTTTCCTGTTGAAATTAATTTACACACTCCATAAATCAAGATGCAAAGGCTGTACTCGGAGCTAGCAACATTATTATCTACACTTTCTCCTGACCTTTGGTGTATACCCTAAAGCAAGCAGGTGAGAAAGAAAGTTCAGATACTGGCCAGCACCAGAATGCAGAGAAGGCTCTACAGGATCCTCAGCTCTCTTGGGGATTTATCTGATCAGCCAAAAGGAGATTATGTATTGAGAAATTTCATCACGTCTTCTGTGACAGATAAAAATCCTTTCAAACTTGTATGACTGGCCAGGCAGGTGGCTCACACCTGTAATCTCTGCACTTTGGGAGGATGAGGGAGGAGGACTGCTTGAGCTCAGGAGTTTAAGACCCACTTTAGAACCTAATACTAGACACGATTTTAAGTGTGCAAATGCCAACTGCCCACTGTGGACATGTCAAGAGTTTTTCCTTACAGCAACAGTGCCAGGCAGGCAGAGTCCCTACTGCACACTGGGATCCCAAGAAAACATTCCTCATGAGATAAAGAAACCAGGTCAAGATAGCATTTAAGGTAGAACCAGTGACTAAATCCATCTGTCTAATTCCAAAACCTATACCTTCTGACTACCTCAGGCCACCTGTAAATCACTTCCACTGAGGTTTTGAATAGGACTGTAATAAAGCCAAATTAATATCTGTCAGTTGACAACTTACCCTAAAATAAGTGATCCAGTAAATTTTATTATATTTCCTTCGAAAAGAAAAGAAAAGAAGTCAGTGTGATGAATTTTCTTTTTAAAAGCGTGACAGGAAATAGGCAACAGTGTAATTCTCTACCTATGTACTATATATTATCAAAAAAGAAGTTACTGATATTTTTCTATGTATTATCAATCTAGTTGCTATCCTCAGATACAAACAAACCAGTCAATAAGCACTGGGTTCAAAAATGTAATATATACTTATAGCATTTCATATTCATCCTCCTCTTCCTCTATCTCCTATTCTTCCATCCCCTTAGGATAAAATCGCTAGAGACCCCCACTGATATTGCTAGGACTACTGTGCTTCCATTGAATGTGATGTCCAGGGGGCCTATTTCCCTTCTGACTACTTTTATTAACAACCAATTAAATAAAGGAAAGGGGAGACTGCTCCCTATGACTACTAAGACTAGATTAAGAGACTATGCTGTCAAGTAGAAACATAAAATGATGTTTCCTGAAGTAATTATAATTGGTGGTTAAGATATAAATTACATTCTACAAGTTTTTAATAAATTTTTGTTTAGAACTGGAAAACATTTTTTTTTTATTTTTAGAGACAGAATTCTGCTCTGTTGCCCAGACCAGAGTATAGTAGTGTGATCGTGGCTCACTGCAGTCTTGAACTCCTGGGCTCAAGCAATCCCTGCCTCAGCCTCCCACGTTGCAAGGATTAGATGTGCATTCCACCATATTGGCTTTTTTCTTTGTTACTGTATTGTCAAGGCTGATCTTGAACTCCTGGACTCAAGCAATCCTCTTGCCACAGCCTCCCAAAGTGCTGGGATTACATGTGTGAGCCACTGTGTCTGGCCAAAAAACATTTTTTAACATAAAAAAAAAATCCTACTGGCAGACACTGTTAATTGCCTATGGAATACATATGCCTCTTAATCTTGACTAACGTAGCCTGATAACTACCCAAAAATACTGGAATTCCTAGAGACTCGGCAGCTGTGGCTAAAAAACACAGCTGTAGCAAATCAAATTTGACAAATAAAGGAAACAGTGTTCAGAGAAGGTGAGAAATTACTTGAAATATGAAATTATTTCATTCTATCACTCAACAATTCTATTTGATTACCTATACGCCATATATAAACAAACATCTAGGATATAATGGTAAAGAAAACACTACCCTCATAGAGTTTACACTCTATAAGGGAAGTTGGGTAATTTCCTAAGTTATACATGACTCTACGAAATGATAAGCAACAGATTTAAGCTGGTCTAGGGCATCAGGGAAAGCTTCCTGGAGAAAGGCTGAGTGGTGACTACATCAGAACCCGATTCCAAGGCTGAGTGGGGACTACATCAGAGCCAGATTCCAAGTCCCGGCAGGGCCAGAACAACATCTTCCTTGCTCAGTACTGCATTCCCAAAACCTAACATAGGGGCCCAGCATCTTCTCTTGCTATAGCTTAATACATGTCTCCTGAAGAGAATGCAACTGTATTTAAATTTAAAAGGACGAATATGAAATCTGACAAGTAAAGTAGGGGAGGGAAAAGAATTTCTAAGAAAAAGGAGTATATATGGCTCTGGACCTAAAATTTGGGATAGACCATCAGTACAGAAAGAGAAACAGATCTGACATTTAATCATGAGGTAAATAAATTTGCGTGGCCCACCATGAAAACTTGACCACAATTTTAATCATTGTTCCTATTAAAAAAAAACAAACTGTTGTTTTAGCCATACTCACTGATATCTCTCCAGTACGTGTCCCTTTTTGGAGGGGGAGTAAAGGTTCTTATTCTTCTGCAACAGATGACACAATAAGCAGCCAGGGACATTCTGTGTACACAGAACAATTACAACAAATGTAACTCAGCATCTAATCCAAAACTTTTTCAACTATAAGAACATGTTAGCACCACATGAACTGACAGCCCACAGACTTAGACTTTCCAAAACCAGGAAAAAAACTTTTCTTTTTTTCTCAATTATTATTTTTTTCTTTTAACATATAGATGTGATTATTAGGTTTCCACTTTTTGCCTTCACAGAATTAAAAAGGCTTAAAATTTAACAACAATCGCTCGGCGCCTGTGGCTCAATCGGCTAAGGCGCCAGCCAGGTACACCTAAGGTGGCGGGTTTGAATCCCCAGCTCAGCCCGCCAAACAACAATGATGGCTGCAACCAAAAAATGGCCAGGTTGTGGCGGGCGCCTGTGGTCCCAGCTACTTGGGAGGCAGAGGCAGGAGACTCGCTTGAGCCCAGGAGTTGGAGGTTGCTATGAGCTGTGATGCCATGGCACTCTACCCAGGGGGACAACTTGAGGCTCTGTCTCAAAAAAAAAAAAAAAAAGAAAAATGAAACAGTTATTATGTGTTTAGTTCTTAATACAGCTTTCCCCCCCTCTCCTTAGGACCTACTCATACATATGTTAACAAGGTGATGGTCCAGACCAGACCGCATCCCAGTGAGGCAGGCGCCAAATTGACTAGCAGCCGCACTTGGCTTTGATAATCTGCAGTCATTTTTCAGGTAACTGATGTCGAGTGGGAATGTGGTGGGGTAGAGGTGGTCTTAGCCATTTCAATCACTGTCAGAAGTGAAATTCAGGGCAACTAACAGATATATATCCCTTGTCTTTTACTGGTGCTGTGAAAATTGATCTCTAAAATGCTTTGACTTGAGGTGAAAGCAGCTGTATATCATAAAAGCAGCCTTGCAAATCTCCTTTCACCCAAAGTAAGTAACAATTTTCGATGGGCAAATAGGAAAGAAAACTTATCTTTATTTTACGATCTTTGGCTATTGCAGGAGAAGGCAAGCTGGGGGAACAGTTGTATTTATGCCCGGGATCGCCTGCTTCTCTGGATTACTTCTTTATCTTGCACGAGGTTTTATGAGTTCATGCATCATCAATTTACTCATCTTCTCCCCTTCCAGGCTTAATAAGCTCCATGAGAACAGGGACGCTGCCCGGGGAAGGCCCCGGCATGCAGTAGGTACTTAACACATACCTAAAAAAGAAAAAAATCAATGGCTCTGGGATAGTCCCTTAAATCAGTGCCATTTATTTAGGATCAGTCTGGAGAGGAGGCCCAGGGGTCAGTCTTCTTTTAGATACTAAACAGTGTTCTCAACCACTGAGATTATATTGGGGGAAGAAATTGAATTTGAATATAAATGCTGATAATGAGGCCACAGCTTAGAGTAAAACTCACAAATTCGCATGCCTGTATTCTGGAGCTCATTTTCAACCGAATCTAGAAGTAGATAGGAGCATTTAATAAGCATCTGTCACAGATAAGGACTTGTGCCAAGCTGGGTGTATCAAAGAGAATAAGACACAGTCCCAGCACTGCTGCCAGTGCTGGAGTCAGACAAGTGAGGCCTTATCCTTAGGCACATTTAACAGGGTACGAAATAACCCTCTCTAATCAAGATAAGTAATCATTTAATACAACATCTTTTAAAAAACAAAATTAATGCAGAAGTCAATGCTGAACAACATAGCAAGATTTTAATAAAGACAGGTTCAGTCACAGAGCGATGTCAAGCCATATTGGAGCCCGAGGCTAAAAGGAAAATCAGCAACACACATCCTATTTTTATTTAAAATGCTTATACATTGCTCAGCCCCACAGATTTTTTTGCATTTGTTTTGATTCTTTTAACTATTACATGAAAATAGTATCCTTTGATGATGGAGGGTTTTTAATGCCCCTCACATGTGTGCCCCAGGATACCGTGTCACTGGTCCCACCCTTGTCCTGGTGAGACCTGGATGTGCCCAGTACTTGAGGTTCTCATGGCAAAGTCCGTAGCAGGATGAGCACTGAGATCAAATGGAATTTTTTAAAATTGAATATTCTTACAGAGGAGAGCCTGGGGTGCTACAGGTGCTCGGGGCACCTTGTCCATCAAGATTTAAGAAAAGATGGTAACTTGGAGGTTGAAGAGAGTGAAGAGGGGCCAACCCAGTGCACCCACGAAACATGGGGTGGTGGGTGGAAGGGAATGACTAGAATATGATAAGGTGATAGGAGACTTCACGGCTACTCAGGGAAGCCCAGGCTGGTCCAGATGGTGTCCTCAGAGGGAAATGTGTAATTTGGCAGAGGCAAGAGTTGATGTGGCCAGAGGGAATGGCACAGCCAACTCCCAGATTGACTTAGACCACCACCAAGGCTTAGACCACCCTTCTCCCCATTAGCTTGTGGTGACCCCATCATGGCTCAGGAGCGCAGCTGCTGGACAACTGCCAAATCCATCCGGGTTCTGTATTCTACATCCAGATATAGCCAATTCCCCTGGCAAATAGATCCAGGCTAAGGGATCTTCTATTCAGGTCAGCTTTAATCTGGAATTGTGGTTGTTTCTGGGTGTGGGAAATTGTCTAATGTAGCGGATCCAAGTATACTCAGCCAGCCTATGCAAAGGGCCTGTGGCTGTATCTTGTGTTCTAGAGACAACGGGCATGCGAGAGTCAATTGTTTTAAACGATTTGCTGAATAAGGAGTACGAATGAGGTGTGGGGTGAGGGGAGAAGAGAAAAGAAACGTGACCTGTGGAGCTTTCTCTTCATTCGAGGAGTTGTTAGACACACCGAAGGGATGAGACAGTTTAGTGACAATATTACTGGAAGAGCTGATGAGAGAGGCCTGTAGCATTTGAGGGACCGTATGTGTGAGGATACTTAATTTATGTTTCTAAAACTAGGAGCTGATCACGCCCCACATTGCAGCCTTGGATCAGGCCCCAGTCTGCCCACAACTGCCTGTGGCTTCACCCAGGCTCTGCCTTCCTTCTGCCCGTGGGCCCTGCCCTGAGAACCGTTCCAGTCCCCTCCTTCCAGTGAGGCAGAGCCAGTCACTGTGCTCTGCGCTCTACACAGCAGTCTCCAACATTTTTGGCACCAAGAACCAGTTTTATGGAACAGAATTTTTCTATGGACCAGGCAGGTCGTTGGGGAGGGAGATGGTTTCGGGATGACACCACCAAGCACACTGCATTTATTGTGCACTTTACTTCTCTTATGTATTATTACCACATTATAAAATATAATAAAATACTTATACAACTTACCATAATGTTTTTGCAACTAGACAGTCACATCTGGGAGTGATGGGAGAGAGTGACACCCAAAGTCTGTTGCTTATGTCCTCATCCCCATCTCAGATCATCAGGCATCAGCCTCTCTAAGGAGCACACAACATGGATACCTCACACGCAGGGTTTACAGGAGGGTGTGTGCTCCGGTGAGAATCTAATGCGGGGCGTAGCGGGTGGTGAGAGCTATGGGGAGCGGCTGTAAATACAGAGGAAGCTTGGCTCGCTCACTCAGCACTTGCCTCCTGCTGTGCAGCCTGGCACTGGCCCGTGGCCCAGGGGTCAGGGACAGCAGTTGTAGAGCATTCATTCAGGATTATTTTCCTATTGGGGCATGGCACTCACTGCATGTTATTTCATGTGTTGTTGAGCAGACTCCTCAATTTCTTGTGCTTGTTATATACTAAATGCCTAGGATAGCACAGACTGAATAAAAATGGATTAAATCAATTTATAGATATTAGCAAAGAAAATTAAAAATGAATGACATGTTGTACTATTAAAAGGATGAGAAGGGGGTTAAATTAAATTAGTTGGGATATCTTCATCCACAGCACAAACATTTACTTGCCTAGGTAACTATTTTCGGAACACCGGGAAAACCACGGTTCATCTGGAGTCTCTCACATCAGCAGACTCTTCATCAGCAGTGTCAACTCTCCTCCAAGGCACAACATAGGTTCATAGGTACAAACTGTGTCAATATACAGGTTTTACAATCCAGCTTGTGTGCTTCCATCAGCAACACGGTAGCAAAAGTCGGGTAAGGTTTCATGGCCTTGACATATCAGAGTCTCACGGCCCAGTTTGTATCAGCGCGTGGCAGGGTCCTGCCCAGCGTGTTCGATACTGTTGTTGCGTATTTTTGTGAGCTGTCAGGAGAATGTCAGAGCTTGAATTAGAGCAATGGATAAATATTCGTAAACTTCTTGTTAAACTTGGCAAGAGTGCCGATGAAATCAGAGGCGTGTTTAGTCTGAGTTTATGGAGATGATGGCGTGAAGAAAAAGGCAGGGCACAAAACAGATTAAACCCTGTTCTGAGGGGAGAGAAAGCGGCACTGATGAGCAGAGGTCGGGGTGGCTAGGAAGGAGCGGAACTGATAAAAATTGCAAAAATGTATCGATTCATTGACTTCAAAATCATGGGCTGGCTGTGAGGAGCACAGCAGACCACGTAAACACTGACAGAGAAACAGTTATGAAAATCTTAACTGAAACTCTGGCATGAGAAAGGTGTGTGCAAAAATGGTCCCAAAGGAGCTCACCAATAACAATAAAGCAAAGAGCTCACAGGCACAGTCTGGGAGGGAGTTTTTAGCCAGTAAACACATAACTGTACCGGAACGACCCCCACTCACCTGATCTGACTCCCAGTGACTCTTTTTCATCCCCAAGATTAAGGAGATATTGATGGGAAGATATTTTGATGACATTCAGGACATCAAGGATAATACGAGCTTAGCTCTTATGGCCAGTCCAGAAAAAGGATTCCAAACTTGCTTTGAAGGGTGGCCCAGGTGCTGGGGTCAGTGCACAGCTGCTCAAGGGGAGAGCGTCAAAGGTGACTCTAGTGCTACTCAGTAAGGAGGTGTGTAGCAGTTTGTCTAGGACGAGTCCCTGAAGTTAATTGTCAGACCTTTGTGTATCCTAAAATTTTGTTTCAAACAGCCAGCCAAAACATGAGAAAGCTCTCAGTGGAAGAAACAGATTCTTAGGAACGTTATGGGATGAACACCAAAATCAGGAAACAAATACAAAACAGAAGGAACCCAAAAACCAGTTAAAAGAATTTAAAAACCACATTTTAGGTCACATCTTTACTCTCTTGTCCCAAACGTCACAAGCCAAGGGCAAACAGGAATCTTTCCGTGAAATTTTTAGTCATTTGTCACTGTTTTAGTACAATATTAGCATTGTTTAAAACTCTGATTTTTTTTCTTTTTTTTTTTTTTTTTTGGCCATGAAAATGGATGTGTAAGTGCAGAAAGACCACGCATATGATTAGCATACTAATGGGACACGCCGGAGCTCTGCTCATCTTGACTTCTGTGACCTTCGGCACTTTAGCTGGAGTTAGAAACGGCGCTGGGTTTTTAGCCTTAATATGCAAAGGTGGGTGGAGATGGCATAATTTCTGGAAATCATTGCCCTCGGAGAGTGACAAGGTGTAAATTTCCAAAACGTTTGAAATTTCGGTCAGCTCGCTGAGTCCTGACGTGCTGCAATGCAGAGGGCAGAGCTCTAGTTAAGGATTTATCTCAGGCTCGGAAGCTGCAGGCCCATGAATGCCCACAGCTGTGAAGGTGAAAGGCGCAGCCTCCGAAGCTAAAGAGCCATCCACATCAATTTGCAGCCGGCTAAGTGGCATCAGCGGTGGGAGAGTTATTTACACTCCCTTCCTGGCAGAGAAAGATGGTGCCGTAGCCGGGAGGGACGCGGGGGGAACGGAAGGGGCTGCTCAGAAATATAATGGTCATTTCTGGCTCAAGTACCCCCATAACAGTAGGCCCCTCGCTCTCATGTGTAGAATACTCGAGGCGTTGGCAATGAACCGCACACCCCCACAAAACACAGCCCCAGTGACCTTGCGCAACGCGCCCTTCATTGTCCCCGCGCGACGGTGTCTGCATGGCTTATCCCGCAGGACCAAGCCAAGGGACCGTCCTGAGTTTTGTCCCCACCCACACATGCCGATGGGTCTCAACCCACCATGGATAACCGATTCTTACCATCTCCAACAAAACAAACGGTGAGCGAGAGAAGGGGCAGGGCAGGGGGATAATTAGACAACATCTATCACGCAGTTCCTGAAAGTACTCTGTTTTGCGGCAATGTAAATTACAGTATTGCATTATCAAGATAATAATTTGTTTTTGTGACAAGAAATCACACCATTATGTGTTGCTCTGTATTATTTTTAAAATTAGGCTTTTTAATTACAGAGATAAATTATGTATGTAAGAACCCCACTTTGAAAATTTTATACAACATGTCACCTAAGATCCATCCTATGAAGTGTCAGAATCTATTCCTCTCATATCTAAGTGTTCCTGAGTTGTAAGAATTAACTCTTTGCACTCCGGCTGCCAGAGTCCAGGAGGATCCTCTGGGTAACACAAACAAGGATGCCTGTGCGTCTCTGCCCCAGCCCTGCCCACAGGCTGTTCTGCCCTCTGGCCTCATTTTGTGTGCCCTGGGAGAAAGCCGCCTTTCTCTCTCAGTTACTATTACCTGGAGATTTGCAGGTGTCACAAAGGTCCAAAAATGAGGCCAGAAGGAAGTAAAGGTTACCAATATAGGTGGTTCTCTTAGGTTAACGTGTTACTGGGCGGCGGGCGTAGACTTGGGAGTCCATCATATCTGGGCTGAAGTCATGGCAGGATAAATAACTTCCCTGGGTCTCAGTTTCTTCATCCACAAAACAAGTGAAATCGTATTTCTTGTAAAAAGTGGGGGTTAAAAAATGTCCATGAAGGACCAGAAGAGGCCCCAATACATAAAGAGTCACTCATGTGATGAATTTTTTGGTGTGTTTCAAAACAATAATTTGAGACTAAGTTCAATCATAAGCCTCTCTTTGAGATTCTTTCATTTCCGAGTGGCCCATATTCGCTTTGTATCTATGTTCAATGTTAGTTATCAATAGAGAAAGAGTTTAACCATTGCCCCCTTTTTTGAGCCCAGCAGGAGGAAGAGATAATTTGGAAGAAAGTATAAGCTTAGTGGCCAGTGGAGCGTCCTGAGAATCAGGTTGGGGCATGGTAGATTCCATCCACCATCCTGTCACTGTTTGTCACCGCAGCTGGTGGAGGGGGTGGGGGGGTGTGTGTGGCAATGCCCTGCAGCCAGCAAGGGGTGAAAGGAAAAAGAGATCTCCCCAGAAGATGACTCAAGGGGGGAGAGATGCCTGAAAAGACGGTTATATATCATGCAACACGCACTCGCCTCATTTCTTACGTTGTTTTTGCTTATCCTGCCCTTGAAATAATTTCTTAAACGTCACAAACTCACATGCCACTTTGAGGAATGTTGAAGAACTGGCTGAGCCACAAGATGATAAAATTATTTCTACCCCTGCCATATAGTCTTCCAGTTTACAACAATAACAAAAAATCCGATTTCTTTCTCAGACCTATCTCTTCCATAGTTCCCCCAAATTAGCAAAGTTAAGTGCAACTGCATTGCCAGACACAGGGGTGCGGCGGGGAGGAGGAAACAGCACTGAGAAAAATATAATCAAAGGAAAACACACGTTTCCAGAAATGCAGAACTGCTTTGGGTTGGAGAATGGATGTATAACAGAGGAACCGAGATCCTAAGAATTGGCATTCAAACAACTAAAAATGTAATTACCTGAAGAAGTGAGGGGGAAGGCAGAGTGTACAGAGTCTCCCACTTCGTTTTCAGACAAGAACAAAACCTGAAGTAGCAATTTTCAATGAAGGATGAGAAGAGGATGATCTGTGTTTTGCTTCTCGGGTTGGAGGTTCATTACTATGGCAGAGGGGAGACCTCTCCTTAAGAAACAAAATTATTCCAACGTGAGAACCAGAGTTAAAATGGAGCCCTGTACTCACAGAAAAGGCTTCAAGTGTGGGCCAGTCTTAACCACAGAATTACACAGAGGCCAGAAAACCAGGCCTGACAGGCCTCCTCCCTATTTCCAAGAGAACCACTGAGTTTTCCAAGCGCCAAGAAGTAAGTTTGCAATTAAGCTGATTTGCAATTATAGGTTCAAGGATCTAAATGAGGCGAAGACCTTGAACTGAAAGCTGTGTCACTGCATGTCTCAAGAGACGATTCAGATCAGTCACTGTGGTGCAGACCAGTAAACCTCTGCCGCTGGACCCCTTGGGGAGCTCTGTCCCAGCCACCGCCTCTCCAGAGCTGCAGTCCACACGTGAGATCCAGTCTGCCCCGTGTTTTCCCATTCTCTGAAAGGAAGGGATGGTTTTGACATTTTTAAGTGGTTGGGAAAAAAGGATCAAAACAAGGATAATATTTTATGACTCATGAAAATAATACAAAATTCAGATTTCGCTGCCCATAACTAGTTTTATTGGACTCAGCCATGCCCATCCCCTACAGCCTTTGACTGCTTTGTTCCACAACAGCAGAGTGAGATTGATGCAGTGGAGACCACGTGGCCCACACAGCCCGAGATACTGTGCCCTTTACAGATGGGGACAGCCCCCACAATTTCTCACAACCTACTGCTTCAGACGCATCCCTGCCACCCTCCTTCACACGTGCCCCAATCAAACGTGACCTTTCACTTTATGACCTTCCCTTTCCCCAAGGCACTTCCTCCTCTAAGCTACTGGTCCACCCAGAAGGCCCTTTATTCCACAAATCACCTGTCCTTCAAGACTCTGATGAAATGCCACCATGTCACTGGAATTTCTCTGGTTATATGGAGATCTTTCCCTTCTCTGAGATCCCATGGAAATTGATTTACTGTATTTTTACAGCATTTGTAATTTTCCTCAGATTATGAACAAACCCAGCGTCTGCATGATTCATGTAGAGGCGGGAGCACTGTCCTACAGTCAGTCCGAGTGACCAGTCTCCTTCCCGCCCTCCCCAGCTGGATGACCCTTGGCACATTATCTTCCTTCCCTCCTTTCAGCCTCTTTACCTGTAGGATGGGGATAGTCATGCCCAGCACGTATCATATTGGGGGGATCATATGAAGTAATGTGTAACATAAAAGACACCTGGCACGGAAACCGCCAGGGAAAGATAGAGGTTTTATTCTTACTTCCTTAAAAGGGAAAGTGTCTTCACATCTCTGAGTAGAGAATCCAGCAGCTGATGTTTTTTTCATGACAGAATCTTCCCTGAAAATGGCTTTTGAGGAGGTACTCAAAAAACATTTGTTCTAGTGAACTGAAATAATGATGGGATTTTAATCAAATATGAAATGGTATTATATGAACCCTGGAGTACAGGTTGAAAATCAAATTGAATAGCTGTGGATATGTAACATTGAAAATCACTTAGGAGTGCGTGCGGGTAAAGGGAAGGATACTAATTCTTTCTGATTTCATGAGCTCACCAATTAACAAAGGAAGGTACTGGACAGTGAGTTAGTGAAATACAATATGACCTTGGCAAAAAAATTCACTATTTAATTGATCAAAACAGTTCTTCATTGACAGGACTCAGAAAAGAGTCAAAAGTAAATTGTTAAGCTCTCAATGATCATTCAGCACTTGAAAGATCAAATGTTTCTTACATCCTGCCGTGAACCTGGACACACCCTGCCCTGCAAAAGAGCACCCCACTCCTCGGGCAAAAGGGTTCCTTCCTCAATACTGGGGTCACACCTGGTGTGTTTTCTTGGGTATGTTCTCCTCTTTGTCATAAGAAGGTGAGGCTGATTGGAGAACTCGATGCCAATTTCTGAAGATATGTTACTTTTTAAATTAGAAAAAGAGAGAGAGAGCATTGCTTATTTACTTAGGGTTACATCCAGCTCACACCCAACTTTCACCTGAGGAGCTGTCTAGGGAGTGGTGCACTGGGGGTGTGCAAAGAGCAAAAACTATAATCCAGAGTTCTGAACAGACACTGAGTTGTGTGATTATACCTTTCTTGCAGTTGACCTTGTAAATTAAAATTTCACACATCTAAGTTAGATTTTTCTGATATTTCGGTTTACATCGAATATGCCAGGGTTCAGGTTTTTAACTATTTGCCAACTAATAATCTACTGCCATCCACTTAACTATTGACCAGTGAAATTTGAAGAGCTTAAAGAGAGTGTCAGCATTGCCTCTGGAGAAATCTGACGTGGATGTGAACTCCTAGGGGAATCTGTGGTTGCTTCGACCTTTAAGATTTTCATTTTAAATCATTTTTTTTTTTTTTTTTTTTTTTTTGAGAGGGAGCCACAAGCTATCCCCCTGGGTAGAGTGCCATGGCATCACAGCTCATAGCAACCTCCAACTCCTGGGCTCAAGCGAGTCTCCTGCCTCCGCCTCCCAAGTAGCTGGGACCACAGGCGCCCGCCACAACGCCCGGCCATTTTTTTGATTGCAGCCATCATTGTTGTTTGGCGGGCCCAGGCTGGGGATTTGAACCCGCCACCTTAGGTGTACGTGGCTGGCGCCTTAGCCGATTGAGCTACAGGCGCCGAGCCTTCATTCATTTTTTGAGACAGGGTCTTACTCTGTTGGCTGAGGTAGAGTGCAGTGGCATCATCATGGCTTACTGGAACCTCAAACTTCTGGGTTTAAGCGATCCCCAGTCCTCAGCATCCCAAGTAGCTGGGACTACAGGCAACCACCACACTCAGCAATTTTTTTTTTTTTAATTTTTAATGTCTCACGTTGTTTTTAATGTCCCATGTTGTTCAGGCTGGTCTCATACTATTGGTTTCAAGCAGTCCTCCCACCTCAGCCTCCCAAAACTCTAGGATTACAAGCATGAGTCACTGCATCTGGCCTTGTCAGTCATTTCAGAGAATTAAATGTGATGTGTAGCTTCAAAGAGGCTAGATTGTTTTTCAAAAATTATATCCTTCAGAGTTCAAACATCAAAATGAGTGTTGTCTGTTAAAATAGTTCCTTTGGGAGATTATCTAAAATTATTTAATTATGTTGCTAATGTTGAACTGTTGTTGTTTGAAATGTTATTGATTATTTTTCTAAAGAGACTATCTCGGCTAGGCTGTTTAACAGATATAACTGTTGTGTGGTTATTTTAACTATTGAATTTTGATGAAAAGTTTAAAAACTTGTTATTGCTATTTTAAGTGATTGTTGGGGCCAAGGAATTCCATGTAGAGAATGCAGATGAAGTGATGAGTCTTCTGGAGGTGGGGAATGCAGCCAGACATACAAGTACCACCCAAATGAACGAGCATTCCAGCAGATCACATGCAATTTTTACAATCAGCATTTGTCAAGTTGAGAAAAATATGGAGGCAGCTGAAGATGGATCTTGGTATTCCCGACGGCATATTGTCTCAAAGTTCCACTTTGTGGATTTGGCTGGATCAGAAAGAGTAACCAAAACAGGGAATACTGGTGAACGGTTCAAAGAATCCATTCAAATCAACAGTGGGTTGCTGGCTTTAGGAAATGTAATAAGTGCTCTTGGGGACCCACGTCGGAAGAGTTCTCATATTCCATACAGGGATGCTAAAATTACCCGACTTCTGAAAGATTCCCTGGGAGGCAGTGCTAAGACTGTCATGATCACATGTGTCAGCCCATCCTCCTCAGATTTTGAGGAGTCCTTAAATTCTCTTAAATATGCAAACAGAGCACGGAACATTAGAAACAAACCCACTGTGAATGTCAGCCCTGAGTCAAACCGTATGGATGAAATGGAATTTGAGATTAAATTGCTTCGAGAAGCTTTGCAAGGCCAGCGGACTAGTGTCAGCCAGACTAGCCAGATCCACCGAGAGGGGACTCCTGATAAAAACAGAATCCATTCTCTCGAGGAGCAAGTAGCTCAGCTACAAGGAGAGTGTCTGGGTTACCAAACTTGTATAGAAGAAGCCTTTACCTTCCTGGTGGACTTAAAAGATGCTGTCAGACTAAATCAAAATCAGCAACACAAGCTGCAGGAGTGGTTTAACATGACCCAGGAGACCAGAAAGGATGTCTTCACCTCATGGCGAGAAAACCAAATCGTTGGTAACCTGGAAGAAGGACCCCAGCACATTACAGTTCTCCAACTGAAGAGAGAGCTGAAGAAATGCCAGGTACTTAGACATCCCCTTGTCTTATTTGATTTTTAAAATTGATATCTGCTATACACATTTTGGGGGTACATGTGATAATTTAATACATTTAAATATTTTATGAGTATCTTGTGTAAGGACTAAATTTATTTTGGTAATTTCTAAGTCATTTTGGAATTTTGTTTTTTTAAAAGAATAAAATATAGAATCTCATTTGACTTTCTCTTGTTCTGTTTCTTTCTACCCTTTTTATCCTTCCTTTTCAACTTCCTATGTTTCTTGACTCCTCTTTCTTTCTCCTTTGGTTAAAGTGTATTTTAATTTGTATATTTGTTAAATAGAACCTTGTGATACTGGTTGTCAGTTTACAGGAAGAAAAGAAACACATTAGCAGAAATAAAATTAAGTTACACTTTACTAGATTTTTTCCCCCTTTTATTGGTCAGGGGTTCTCGAAAGAAAAAATCACTTCATCTGTTGAAAAAAAAAAAAAGAACATATTTGTTGATATTTAAGGAATTTAGGTATGTATATGCATGTATGTTTATACATATTGAGTTTAGAATTATATTTCCTCTATTTTCATCTAAAAATTGTTTGTTTTTTTAAACATAGTCTCACTTTGTTGCATCCTGGTAGAGTGCCTTGGTGTCATAGCTCACAGCAACCTCAGACTCCTGGGCTCAAGGGATTCACTTGTCTTAGCCTCCTGAGTAGCTAGACCTATAGGCACCCACCACAACACCCTGTTATTTTTTAGAGATGGGGTCTACGTCTTGCTCAGGCTGGTCTTGAACTTGTGAGCTTAAGCAATATACCTGCCTTGGACTCCCAGTGTGCTAGGATTACAGGTGTGAGCCATCATGCCCAGCCTTCAGAAAATGTTTATTGAGTGAAGACCTGTGTATCATAGTAGAAATAGGTCCAGAATACATCATAGTTCTGCATCCTTGAAGTTTGCACTCTAGTAAGGAAATGGATAGTCCTGTTTACTTAGGGGATATTGTTCCTTAAGTAATATGGTTTCCAACTTCCATGCATTTTTTAAAATAGGAAAACATGTAATTAAAAATATAGCTTTCTGGTTAGAATTATTTTAGCAAAACCTTTTTATAGGAAGTATGATTAAAAAGCTATTTATATTGCCCTCTATTACAGCAGTTCTCGAACTTTTTGATCCAAGATTGATTCTTTACTTGCTTTGCTCTCCCCTCTCTCTCTTTTCTTTCTTTTTAGAGACAGGGCCTCATTCTATTACCCAGGCTGGAGTGCAGAGACATCATCATAACTACTGCAGCCTCAAATTCCTGGACCCAAATTATCCTCCCATCTCCACCTCCCAAGTAGCTAATGTCAGGATAATTTTTATATTTTTTGTAGAGATGAGGTCTTGCCCAGGCTGATCTTAAACTCCTAGCTTCAAGTGATCCTTTTTCCTTGGCTTCCCAAAGTGCTGGGATTATAGGCACGAACCACCACGGTTAGCCTTATATTTTAGTTTGTTTGTTTATTTATTTAATTTTGCAGTTTTTGGCTGGGACTGGGTTTGAACCTGCCACCTCTGGCATATGGGGCCAGCGCCCTACTCCTTTGAGCCACAGATGCTGCCCTATTTATTTATTTTTTATTAAATTAAGGGTCTGGTGGGCAGCGCGTTTGGCTCAGTGAGTAGGGCGCTGGCCCCATATATCGAGGGTGTTGGGTTCAAACCTGGCCCCAGCCAAACTGCAACCAAAAAATAGCCGGGCATTGTGGCGGGCACCTGCAGTCCCAGCTACTTGGGAGGCTGAGGCAAGAGAACTGCTTAAGCCCAGGAGTTGGAGGTTGCTGTGAGCTGTGTGATGCCATGGCACTCTACCAAGGGCAATAAAAGTGAGACTCTGTCTCTGTAAAAAAAAAAAAAAAAATTAAGGGTCTGGGACTTCTTTATACTTTTAAAATTGAAGTTTCCCAGAGAACTTTTACTTATGAAGGATATATTTATTGATATTTATTGTGTTAGAATTAAAGCTGAGAAGAAATTAAGCTACTTATTAATTCATTCAAAACTAACAAAGCCCAATTATGTGTTAATATAAAGAACATTTTTTTCCCATGGAAATAACTATTTTCCAACACAAAACATTCTGAGAGTAGAATTATTTTATGTGTTTGCAAATCTTTTTAAACATCTGGCTTAATAGATAACTGTTGGGTTTTCAAATCTGGCTTATTATTAAGTTTATTACAATATGTTATATTAGTTGAAGTTTGTGAAGAAAATTCAGCTTTTTAGATTTGCAGCTGGAGGGGAGGACTATTTTTATTTTTTTTTGAGACAGAGTCTCACTATGTCACCCTTGGTAGAATGCCATGGCATCACATCTCACAGCAATCTCAAACTCTTTAGCTTAAGCAATTCTCTTGCCTCAGCCTCCCAAGTAGATGGGAGTACAGGCACCCTACAATACCTGGCTATTTTTTAGTTATAGTTGTTTTTGTTGTTTAGCAGGCCTGGGCTAGGTTTGAACCTGCCAGCCCTGGTGTAGTGCCCTAAGCACTGAGGTACAGGCACCGAGCCAGGAGGGGAGGACTATTTTAATAATTTTGTCAGGGCTCGGCCCCTGTGGCTCAATCGGCTAAGGCGCCAGCCACGTATACCTAAGGTGGTGGGTTCGAATCCCCAGCCCGGGCCCACCAAACAACAATGATGGCTGCAACCAAAAAATGGCCGGGCGTTGTGGCGGGTGCCTGTGATCCTAGCTACTTGGGAGGCGGAGGCAGGAGACTCTCTTGAGCCCAGGAGTTGGAGGTTGCTATGAGCTGTGATGCCATGGCACTCTACCCAGGGGGATAGCTTGAGGCTCCATCTCAAAAAAAATAATAATAATTTTGTTAGATAGTTGTAGATACTCTACTTTGCTGCTACACCAAAACTCAACAAGTAGAAATTTCTTTCTTCTTTCCTTTTCTCCTAGCTTCTGACTTTCCTCCCTTCCTCCCCTCCCTTCCTGCCTTCTTCCCTTCCTATGTTGCCCAGGATGACCTCAGACTCCTGGGAACTACTGACCTCTAGCATTCACCTGCTTCAAACTCTGGGATTTCAAACTACTTTGTTATATTAAGATTGATATATTGAAATCTACTAGTCTCTATCTTATATATATTTTTTTTCTATCTTGTACTTTAAGTGGATATTTATCCACATATGATTTTGAACCATTATGCTTTGGTGATTTGGAGACTATTTTGTGTACAAGGTGATGCACATTTCATTATACAATATTAAAAAGTCATATTCATTAATGTCATCAAGTAATTTCACCAGGAAAGCCTTTAAATATTGGAAACTGTCAAGTTTACAGGGGCAGAGATGTTTTTCAAAATTCTAATTTTTGTGTGAAACTTGAATTTAATCGTTCACAAAAATTACATTTTGAAAAAAATGTCTGGGCTTGGTGCCTGTAGCTCAGCAGCTAGGTCATATACACTGGGGCTGGCAGGTTCAAACCCAGCCTGGGCCTGCCAAACAACAAAAACAACTATAACAAAAAGATAGCCAGAGGTTGTGGCAGGTGCCTGTAGTCCCAGCTACTTGGGAGGCTGAGGCAAGAGAATTGCTTAAGCCCAAGAGTTGGAGGTTGCTGTGAGCTGTGTGATGCCACGGCACCCTACCCAGGGTGTCATAGTAAGACTCTGTCTCAAAATAAAGAAAAAAAAGAAAAATGTCTGCCACAGGCTGGCACTTGGGCTCACACCTGTAATCTTAGCATTCTGGGAGACTGAGTTGGGTGGATGGCTTGAGCTCAAGAGTTAGAGACCAGCCTGAACAAGAGCAAGACCCTGTCGCTAAAAAAAAGGAAAAAATAGTCAGGTGTTGTAGCAGGTGCCTATAGTCCCAGCTACTTAGGAGGCTGAGGCAAGAAGTTCACTTGAACCCCAGAGTTTGAGGTTGCTGTGAGCTGTGATGCTATGGCACTCAACCAAGGGTGATAAAGTAAGACTCTTGTCTCAAAAAAAAAAAAAAAAGGGTCTGCCACATACCAACTCTGAAAAAGCATAGTTTCTGTTGTTCTTTAGAGTAAAAATAATACCCTAAGAAATAAGTAACTAGTTGAGCTTGCAACTCAATTGCACAAGTACTTTTCCCAACAAATAACTTTTGTTTTTCACTATGCCACAGAAATACTTTATACATACTTCCCATTTTGTCACACAGAAATATGTACACAGGTTTGAGAGTTAGTAATCTTTATTGTTTCACCAAGACTTTTTTTTTTTTAGACCGAGTTTCATTTTCTTAGCCCTTGTAGAGTGCTGTGGCTTCATAGTTTACAGCAACCTCAAACTCCTGGGCTCAAGCAATCCTCTTGCGTCAGCTTCCCAAGTAGCTGGGACTACAGGTGCCCACCACAACACCTGGCTAGTTGTTTTTTTTTCTTTCTTTCTTTTTTCTTTTTAGAGAAGGGGCCGGGGGGGGGTGGTGGTCTCACTTTTGCTTAGGCTGGTCTCGAACTCATGACGTCAAGTGATTCACCTGCCTTGGCCTCCTAGAGTGCTGAGATTACAGGCATGAGCCACTGCACCTGGCCCTTTTTTCTCTTTTTTTTGAGATAGGGTCTTGCTCTGGTGCCCAGGCTAGAGGGCAATGATGTCATCATAATTCACTGTTAACCTCATTTCCTGGGCTCATTTCCTGGGCTCATGCAATCCTCCTGCCTCAGCCTTCTGAGTAACTGGGACCATAGGTGTGTACCACCATGTCTGGCTAATTTTTACATTTTTTTTAGAGATGAGGATCTCATAATATTGCTCAGGATGATCTTGAACTCTTGGCCTCAAGTGATCCTTCCACCTCAGCTTCCCAAAGTATTGGGATTACAGGCATGAGCTATCACACCTGGTCTCACTGAGACATTCTTTTTTTTTTTTTCTTTTCAGGTTAAGTTGAGGGTATAAACCAACTCACAATATTTGAGTTTATTAAGTAGAGTCCCTCTTATAGTTGTGTCCCACACCCAAAAGGTGTGCCATACACCCCTATATTGTATCCATTAAGTGGGAGCACCCTCCCACCCTCTTTCTCATTCTCTACCCCCATACTTGAGTTAAAATGAGTTTTTCTCCTCTGTGGGTATGAATTAGATGGTCTAATGGCTTCCTATTAGTATTGAGTACACTGGATATTTGCTTTTCCATTCTTGTGACCCTTTACTAAGAAGAATGTATTTCATCTCCATCCAGGTTAATACAAAAGATATAAAGTCACCATCTTTTTTTTTTTTTTTTTTTTTGCATTTTTTGGCCAGGGCTGGGTTTGAACCTGCCTCCACTGGCATATGGGGCCAGCACCTTACTCCTTTGAGCCACAGGCACCACCCAAGTCACCATCTTTTTAATGGTAGAATAGTATTCCATGGTATACATATACCATAGTTTGTTAATCCATTCCTAAACTGATGGGCATTTAGGTTGTTTCCACATCTTGGCAATTATAAATTGAGATGTGGCAAATAATCTAGTGCAGATGTCTTTATGATAAAATGATCCCCTCCCCCCCCCCCAAGAAGCCTAGTAGTGGGATTGCAGGGTCAAATGGGAAGTCTAATTTGAGTTCTTTTTTTTTTTTTTAAGACAGAGTCTCAAGCTGTCACCCTGGTAGAGTGCTATGGTGTTACAGCTCACAGCAACCTCAAACTCTTGGGCTTAAGCTATTCTCTTGCCTCAGCCTCCCAAGTAACTGGGACGACAGGCACCCACCACAATGCCTGGCTGTTTCTTTTGTTGCAGTTGTCTTTGTTGTTTTAGCTGGCCCAGGCTGGGTTCAAACCCGCCAGCCTTGGTGTATGTGGACAGCGCCCTATCCACTAAGCTATGGGCGCTGCCTAATTTGAGTTCTTTGAGGATTCTCCATACTTCTTTCCAAAGAGGCTATATTAGTTTGTAGCCCCACCAACTGTCTGTAACTTTGGGACTTTATAATATGGGTTAATCTTACTGGTGTCAGGTGGTATCTCAGGGAGGTTTTGATTCGCATTTCTCTGATGATGAGGGACAAAGAGCATTTCTTCATATGTTTGTTAGCCATTTGTCTGTGTTCTTCAGAGAAGGTTCTGTTTATGTCTCTTGCCCAGTGATAGATGGGATTGTTTGCACTTTTGTCAGATTCATAACATGAAAATATCTTTTCTCATTCTGAAGGTTGTCTATTTGCTTTGATTGTTGTGTCCTTAACTATGCAGAAGCTATTCAGTTTAATTATGTCGCATTTGTTTATTTTTTTTTTTTTTTGCAGCTACCACATAAGTCGTCTTCACAAAATATTTTCCCAGAACAACATCCTAAAGAGTTTTTCCCTTCCAGGATTTTTATTGTTTCCTGCCTTAGATTTTTTTTTTTTTGAGATGGAGCCTCAAGCTGTCCCCCTGGGTAGAGTGCCATGGCATCACAGCTCATAGCAACCTCCAACTCCTGGGCTCAAGCAAGTCTCCTGCCTCAGCCTCCCAAGTAGCTGGGACCACAGGCGCC